>JAQIXB010000824.1:0-13769 GCA_034697405.1 Mesoplophora pulchra | reverse complement strand
CATCTATGATTACAATATTAAAACTAAAATTTTTTTGATATAATTTTTTTAAATATATTTTCAATATATATTAAACTTTAATTAATTTCTAATAATATATTGTATCAATTAAAATATAAAATTAATTAAATTTTTTTTGTAAACTTTTTTAAAATTTATATATTTGAATTGAGTGTGTATTATTTACTTAGCATTTTATTTGTTATGCTATGGTGTTCAAAAATGCAAAAATTTTTACTATATTAATATTTTGAATTTTTCTATGTTTATATTCTAATTTTATATAATTTTTTAATTTCATAATAAAATCTTTTATTTAATGATAAAATTGTAATTAAAATAAAATAATAATTTTGATTGATTCAGTTTACTATAGTCATTTTGAAAATTACGAAATTTTCCGGTCTCTGAAAATTATAGATATTGTAAATGCCAATAGTATAAAGGGTAAAACATTATTGGAAATAATAAAAAACTTAATATGTTTAAATTAACATTTTTATGTATTTTATATATAAATATTTTTTAAATCATGATTTTATCATATTAAATTTAATAAATTTAATAAAAATTAAAATGATTAAAATGGTAAAATATTAAATAATCGTATGAAGAAAATTATGTTTTCATTTTTATAATACATATGTATAAATGTTAATATACATAAATGTTTAAAATTTAAATAAATTTTTGAAATGAAAAGATTTTTGATTTTTTAAAAAAAATAAAGTGAATAAATATAGGAAATGCGTGTATATATTTAAATATAAATAATGTTTAAAAATAACGCTGAAAGTCATTGATGATGCGGACAAAATACCCATACCCAAAATATCCACAAAATTTAGGTAAAGATTGAATAACTTTAATAAAAATTTATTATTTTAAATATTATTTTATTTTCTAAAAAATAATTTAAAAACAAATAACATTTTAAATGCATATTAATAAATATTTAATTTTTTACGATTATTTCAGGGAATTCTTTCAATTTTCTTTTAGTTTTTTATTATATAAAAATCATCAAAATATTATTCGATTTATTATTATGTTTTATATTTTGATTAAATTTTAAAAAATAAAATAATATTTTAAAATAATAAACATTAATTAAAATTGTTCATGTTTTAGCTAAATTTTGTGTGTATTTTGGCTGTGGGTATTTTGCCATAGACCCGATGATGCGTTTTGACTTAATTTATGTATAAACTTTTATTACATAAATATCAAATCACACTAAAGATATTTGAATTTCATTATGAACATGATTCACACGCTATTGATTATGCTGAATATATATTATATATATAAAGAAATAGTAATTTTTGTTGATTCTGAATTATTATCAATATATTAATAATAATAATAAATTCGATTTACTTTTTTGGGTCAATACATAGTAATGATAATACTGATGATGATGATAGCATAATAAACAGCGACAAAAGTATATGAAAGTTAAGTTCAAACTTTTTTATATGATGAAAGAAAAGGCATGTTTTTTATATGAATGCGTATAAAATGCTTAAATGTTAAGATATAAGATATATGTTTATCATATTTAATGTGTATTCGTGTTTTATACCATTTCCTAATCATATCCTCGGTATATCATTGAAACAGTAACTATCTCTTTATAACATAATAGTACATACTTAAACTTTTGTCACACCATTGACAAAAAACATCATCACGCATTTTAGTATAATTACATATTATATATAATATACCTGTAAATATACTAAAATGCGTGATCATAATGTACACAAATGTATATGTGTATATTATATAATAATGTATAACATACATGTACATGTATATTGTTTATTTTCTAATATTTCATATACAAATTAAATGAATCATTTTGTTACCTCTCATAAGTCTAATATAAAATTAAATTAAATTATTACGTACGATATTTTTTGGGTGTAAAAAGGGTCAGAGATCTTATATTTTAATTAAAATTTATGAAAAAAATGATAAATTCTAATTTATTAAATAATTTTGAACATTATAGGGCAATAAAAGGCAAAAGTTTTGTTCAAAAAAGCATTGAAAGTGCTATAAAAAGGCATAATTAAAGTTTCATTTACTTATTTTAGATGTTTATTTAATTTTATTCTTATAAATTATTCGTAAATGTTTACATTATTTTTTCAGAGAATCTATTAAAATGATTATTTATTTATTATATTTAATCATAATTAAACAAATTTATTATCGTATTAAATAATATTTATTTTTAATAATATTATCATTGACTTTAAAAATAATAAATTTAAAAATTCACATGAATTTAATCATGTAAATATTCTATATTTAGAAAATTGAATATTTTTTTCTAAAAAACAAAATATAAATTTAATTTTAGTGTTTGAATTGGTATTTTTTTAACTAGCAATAACTAGCAATATTAAATTTCCACTATACTCGATTCACATTATTTGAAGATAATTTTTAAATTAACAGCTAAGGGCATATTTTTGCATTAACAATGTGCAAACTATGCCTAAGTATACCTAAGAATTGATAATATTCACTTTTTATAAACTCATTAATTATTTAATTTAAGCGCATCATTTTAATCCAAAACATTAAATAAATTAATTTTCAAAGTCTTAGACATGGGTATAGGCACATCATGAAATTGAATACATTTTTTGTGAACTTTTTTCTGCACATATTTATTTTAATAGTGTCATACAAAACATAAGTACATAGTGATTCATTTTAAGTTAAATGTATTGATTTTTTAGTAAAAATGCATATTTTACACTTTATTTAAAAGATCTTATTCGTGCTAAAGACATATAAGCATAATATAGAAAAGAAATTGCAACAATTGAACGATCATACCATTGTTGTCTAAAAGTATGTCATTACACTGCAATGCATTTCAATATTTAATCATTGTACTGTATGATGAAACAGAAAATAAAATGCGAAAAAATGAGAAAATAATATGATAGTCACATATACTAGTATTTGTATAAATAAATAAAACACTGTTTTCAATGCTTTTTATATATATTTTATATTTATATTTTTATATTTCAAAAATTTTATTATATCATAGATGTAAATGTGTCAATTTTTAGTATTATTACATCTTTCATATAATATAATTTAAAATTCGACACAAATGTTTATATATATTTTTATATTTATTATAATATCGCAATAAAATTGCCGGATATAAACATGCATTTATGTGTTTATACATTCGATTGACTATGCATACGACAAATACAGAACATGTACAATACACATGTACTAAATGTTAGTATACATTACATTCAGTACATTGGTTTAGTATATTCTGAAAAATCATTCACTGATAACCTATACTCATCCATTGAATTTCTGTTTCAACAGTCTATTGTCTGTGTCTATATTCAACAATGTCCATATGTATATAATATATAATAATAGAATATTATCACTTTTATCATAATTTACAATTTACAATGTGATGCCATATTATACTCTCATCACATGATGTTCAATGATCACTGTTTATGTAATGGAACATCCGCACCCTTTTGTTGTGTTTAAATGTAAACTCATAATAAACTAATGCTATACTTACACTAAACTAATGCTATATTTATAATAAAACTAAAACTATTTTCTTTTTAAAGAAACACGCTATGAGTACATTAATTTTCGGTAAACTTTGAGTTCAATTTTTTTTAAAAATTATCTCAAAACATTCACATTTAATTCTTAAGTCTATCGAATAATAAAATAAATATCAAATAATAAACTTAAAACAAATATATTAATAAAATTATTTAATATTTATTTTAAAATATTAATAATAGTATCATAATAAATTAGTTTATAAATAATTATGAATTGAATTTTCAAAGAAAAGTCTGTTATTTCTTCAAAAAATGTCAGAAAATTTTTGTATCCATATTAGTATATTATTAGTTTATTAATATACAAATAAAAAGAGACATAACAATACAATAGTATATAATTGTAACGTATATTATTGACATTTATATTTTAATTCAAAATTCACATTTTGCTCTTTTATTATTATATATATTTTGTATGTGATGTTATTTTTTCCCTTTTTCTTTTCAATCACAGTTATCAGAAACTGGCACTTCTACAGCTAGTATATGTCTAACTAAAAATAGTTATGGTTGAAAAAGTTTTCGTACTCTTTTATACACTCTGTGTACAGAATGTTATGTTATTATATAATATATCCGATGCGCGATTTTAAGAGACAATAAACATTGATCAATGTTATGTTTGAAGCATATGTGTGTATACGTATGTACGTATATGTGTTATATTCTGTTTTTGCACATTATGTTTGCGTCCATTGGTTCTGTGATGAGCCTTTTTCCAGTGAATGGCCGCACGGGAATTACACCGCTGATAAAAAACCATTAGAATCTAATACCACACATTAAACTATTGGAAACCCCATGGAAACTATAAGAAGCTTTAGTATATCTCAAATTCATTGAATTATGCATATTATGCATATTTACATGTAATTTTCAATTTTATTATAAATTGAAACTTTTATTCAATAATTTAAAGAAATTTTAATAAATAATAACATTATGTAATATAATTTTTTACTTTTAATAGTATTAAATCAATAATTTCCATTAAAATATATAACTTTTTTAGAAACATTTTAATTGATTTTTTTTGCGAAATTTCAATATCGTTACATTCATGCACAATATGTTAAGCATTATTATGAACTTTAATGAAGCAAAGAATAGAAATATATTACATAGTAATATACGGCTCTATATTTATATACAATGATATCAAAGTTCATAATCGGGTTTAACATTTTGTGCATGAGTGTAACGTATATCAAAATTAGAACTTAATGTGTATAAAACTTAAGTTTAAAATATTACAGCATTGTGATAGAATGGACTGCGTATTTTGTAATTAAATTGGTAAATGGAATGGTATGATTGAAAATAATTTTATTGATTTAACCCTAAACTATTCAAACTGTGTTCATATATATACCGTAACAAAACGCGCGCACGATTTTGTCACACGGAAATAACTAAATAATTATGTTGAAATTCTTTTATTTTTATTTTATTTTTAAAATCATGTGATATGTCAAAAAATCACATTAAAAAATATATAAAAAATATTATTTATTTTTTGATGATACATCCATAAAAAGTAATAAAAACATTTAATGGTTATAAATGAAATGATTAATTTCTAATGATTGTTTTTCGTCCATTTCATGATTAAAAGAATTTTAAAAAATTATTTTAAAATTTTAAAAATTTTATATTTATCTTTATATTTATCTTTATATTTTATAGTATTTAATTTAAAAAATACATAATATAAAAATATATTTTATGCTTTATTTTATTTTATAAATTAAGAAATAGTTTTTCTAAATTTAAATGTGTTTATGTGGTGTGAGATCGAATGCATGTGTTACTTTTATCTGATAATTATTTCCTAAAATTATACTTTAAAAATATAAATATTTATATATTTAACAAAAAA
Source organism: Mesoplophora pulchra (assembly GCA_034697405.1). NCBI lineage: Eukaryota > Metazoa > Arthropoda > Arachnida > Sarcoptiformes > Mesoplophoridae > Mesoplophora > Mesoplophora pulchra. Next base: position 8,243 of record JAQIXB010000824.1, on the reverse strand, counting down.
ACAGCAAATGTACTATATACGGGGTGTTTAACTAGTTTATAATTAAATAATAATTAATGTAAACAAATAAATGTCATTCACATAATGCGCATGAAATCCTTACGCACATTCAAAAGCAAATTTTGTTTATGACGATACTTTTGAGTGTAACAGTAAAATAACATTATGTTTAAAATTTTTTTATATAAAAAACATTTTAAAATATTGTTACGAAATAATGTTTAAAAAAGTTATAAAGAATTGAACTATCATTTTATAGTTCAATTATATTTTAATTATATTTTTTTTATTTAAAAAAATGAAACAAAAAATCTTAAGACATTTAATGCTAAAATTTATTAAAAATTTATATAAAAAAAGTATTTTTTTAATGTTTATAAATGTAATGAAAAAATGAAATTATATATAAATGATCATTAAAAAAATGATTGAGTATTTGAGTATCATTCAACAGCCATCATTAGTAATAAAAGTATTTTAGAATATGATATATTAACATTAAAAAGTAAATGAAATTATTATAAATTCATATCACTGTTATTATGAAAAAGTGTTATATATTTTATAAAAAAATCCATTAATACTGTATATTTATTTATGTATATTTTTTAAAAAAAATTGATTTATTAACATATATTTACAATAATAATAATTATTTTATTTATCATAAGAGATAAGGTCAAAAATATAAATATTATTAATAATATATTAAAATAATTTGGTTGAGCATAGGCTAACAAACGTCGTGCTAAGGTATTATAACATAAAAGTTCTCAATATATACATTGAAAGTTTTTATGGCCATATATGGCTGTTGGCATTTTGGCCGTGGTGATATTCAGGAAAACACACTGTACATTAAAATATATTGAAAAATGATAAAATTACATTCATATTAAAATAATATATAAAATTATATTTATATGTATACCTATTTTCAATAGAGTTATGATAATGTATGTATTACCCAATAGTATATGTTAATGTATTAGAGTGGTAATGACACTATACCCAATTTTATAAAAAGTATAAAATTCAATAATGAAATTTATTTTCAATAAAATTCGATTTAATAATTATATTTTATTTTATTTTTTATTTTCACATTATTTTCACATTTTAGTACATATATAATAAAATATGTTAAAAATTGTAAAAAATTTTAATAGTTTTATATATGTTTATATTGGATAAATTAAAAGTTTATTTTATAAAAATAATTTAAATTCTATTAATTTGTATATTTTAATTTTAATTTAAATTTTAATATAATTTATTTAATATTTTAAGTGAATGTTATTTAAAAATAATCGATTTATTAAATCGCAGACTTTTTGTGTTATAAACAAAGATAAGATTTTTGAGGAATTATAACTGTCAAATCGCAAACAAAATGTGAAATCAAAAAACTTTAAAACGCGTAAAATGTTTTTGCGGAAATTTAAGTAAAAATGGAAAAAATGCGGATTATAGAATTTACATTTTATGATAGTTTTATTGAAAAATGATATATTTTAGACTATATTTTTCTTTAAAATCTGAAAAACAATTATTTTAAAATTAAAATTTTTCAGAGGGAGAAAGTCAGTATCAGTTATTTGTGACATATTTTGATAATGATTTTAATTTTTTGTAACAAATTATTATTTTTAATTGAGTAATATTATTTTCTATTTTGGACTTAATTTTGCATATTATAATATTTTATAATTTTTAATAAAATTTTTCTAAAGTGAGGATTTTGAAAATTTGTACTTTTGCAGAATAAAAGTGAAATTCTGTTTTTTGCAAAATTTTCAATGAATATTAAGAGTCCCTATTACTTGATTCATGCACATTATTTAGTTTCCGCACGATTCAGTTACGTTTTCGTATATGCGGAATTCCGTAATAATCTCATCTGTGGTTATGAATGAAGTTATGAATGAAATGGGATATGCTCATTTAATGGATATACTTTATTTTTATAGTATTATATTACATAAATTTCCAATTATATTATTGCATTGTTTCATCTGAAATTTTATAAATAATAATATATGCGCAAAAGGTTTCATTTAATAAATGCAAAAATAAAAGTGATCATATAAATGCTAAGGGGGAAGTAAAGGAAATTTTAAAATTTGCCTTTTATTTGAGTTTTTTAGACATTTTTTGTGCCTTTTTTTATAAAATTTTAATCTTTTGTGACATAAATTTTTTACTTTAAATTACAGAATAATAATTATAAACGCATTTATGTATTTTTATCTGAAATTATCGCATATATTTTTTAATTTTTTACATAAAAATGTTGTATCTGTGTTAACATTATAAACATTTTGCATTTATTTTTATTATTTTTATTGATTTTTTTATTATGATATTCGATAATACAAATCTTTTGAATATGATTTTACGATTTAAATAAATACATTAAAACCGTTTTATGTATTATTATCCGCATGCATTTTGTATATGCGATTAAATCACTTTTTCAATGATCCCATTTTTAACCATAAATTCATTGTTTTAAATTTATGAATCGGATTTTCACATTATTTTATATTTTATAAAAATTTTCAAAACTTTAATAGAATTTAATGTATTATTTAATATTTTTTTGATGATACTTTAAAATATATAAATCAATCAAAATTTTTTCTTATTTATCACAAATATTTGGTTTGAGCCGTCCCTTTTACTGTAATTCATTTCCAAATATATTGATAATGTTATATAATATTATATGTCAAAGTTATAACAGGACTATTCAATGCATATGTACATGTACATGTGCACTGAATAGTCCTGTTATAACTTTGACATATGATATATATAATATTATATATATGAATATATATTTTTAGTGTGTGTTTAGTTCGCAGTTCATTTTAGTTAAAATGAAAGTGATTTAATGATGAACATCAGTATATGTCAGTATTAATATAAATATGATGCCGAAAAATTCCCATATTATATCATCGGCAAATACTGTAAAAGGCAATGAAAAGACAAATATTATTAATGATTCTTACGATGTACGCTATCAATTGCTATTAATCGACTTTACAAATACTAAACAATAATAGTATATTTGAAACAAACATAAGTTATATATAAAAATGTCATTAAATTATCAGTTCACGTAAATTTCAATTATTTATTTGTCACAAAAAAAGCCTATTTTTAAATGTCTATTTTTATAGACTTTTATTATATAATTATATAAAGAAACAGTGTGTATGATATTAAAATAAATTGAAATTAAAGTTTCAAAATTTTTTCATCATGTATATGTATAAAATAATGAATTTTTTAATTAAAATGTAAACTTAACTTAACTTTAAAAAAATGTAACCGTTATTGAAATGTTCGTCTTTGAGATGTTTGACTCTAATCCATATCCATAATTGATATATATTATAAAATATATATCAAAAATTATGCTTAAAATTTATGTTTTTAGTAAAACTATTATGTGATTTATATAATGATTAACGAAAATGCTGGAAAATTATGTATTAAATTATTTTATAAGTATATATTATATAAGTATATACAGTAAAACCTCCGTAAGACGGAACCTCTACAAGACGAATCCTCCTTAAGACGGAATAAAATCTTGGGCCCGAGCCGTTTGTCTTGTAGAGGTTTTACTGTAAATATTTTATAAGTATTTTTTTGGTTAAATATATAGTTTAATGCCGATTTTTAATTTTTAAAAAAATAATTTAATTAAATTGAAAGTCAAATATGTGTTTTGCTATGTGGTGGTACAGTAATTTCTTTAATCACTGTATATTATTAGCATATAATTATAGCTAATAATTATTTGCATATTATTATTTGATATTAATTTAATTATACATTTTAGATAATATTTAATTTAAAAATATTTATGACATACAAATATATTTGCATTTTTGCATATTATAATTAAAATCAAAATTTATTTAAAAGAATTATTATATGATATAAAGTATTTTGACGATATTATGTCCATGATACGCCCCTTTGTTATTACTGTTTGTGTTGCGTATGCAATCAGCTGAGGGACATAATATCATCCAAATACTGTATTATTGGATTATATATATGATATGATTAAATCAAAAATTTATTTAAATGTATACTGTAATTTTATTTTAAGATCACGCCCATAAAATTTTATATTTTTAGAATTTTATTTTTTAAAAATAAATATTTATAATTTAACTTTAAATGTAAATATTTATTTTTAAATTTAAATTATTATATAAATTAATTTTTTTTATTAAAATTTATATAATTTAAAATTTATATTTATATTTTCATTTCTATAATACCTACAGATATGGGACTTTTTTAATTATATTTATAATTAGTTATATTTTAATTTTAAATTTTAAAAAATTTAAAAAGGGATCGTTTATATATTAAAAATTTAAAAAAACGTATTTTCTTAAAAATAATATTTTGGATATAAATATTTTTAAAATCTTTAAAAAAACCTTAAATTTTTGCCAATTTACTTTTGTACAAATAACTTGGACACACTGTATATGTGAGTTATAATATATGTGTTATTTAAATGATGAACAATTTTATTGTTTATTTTTAATGTCATTTAAAATCTTAAAATAGATTTTTATGTTAAATTTAAATAAACGTTTTTCTTCGGAATTATCAATGAATATGTTTATATAATAAAATCCAAAAACGGTTTTTTAATGATTTTCTATGAAAAACTAAAATAAAAATATAGTTAAATATTGATTTTTATTAATATTTTATTTTTTTATATATATACAGAGTGATGAAAAATACAGTGAACAGTTTTATCATATTTATAATAACTTTTTATTATTATTAAGTATATTGCAAAATATTTTATATTAATATTTAACTTAATTATAAAATAAAATAATATAAAAATATTTAATTAATTATTATTAAACGTGAATAAAAATTAATGAGTTCCTAATGTGTTCATTAATAAATTTTAATATGTTTTTGGTCATGTTTAGTATTTATGCAATTTTTTGCAGAATTATAAAATGTTTTTAAATAATTTTACATTTAATTTTTTAATAATTTATCTAACAATTGATATATAACGCTTTTAAATATTTTAAAAAATAAAAAAGATTTGAAACTTCAAAAGTGTTTACGGGACTTTTACTTTTGACTGTACTTATAAATTGTAATATTTATTATTATAATTTAATGTATTTTACTACAATGCTGCCCAATCGAATAATAAAGTAATTGTAATTGAATTGGAATGCCTTTAATAATAATAAAGCATTAGAAAACAACGTTTGCAATAATATTTGGGCATGATAATATATACAATGCTAATAAAATGAGTGTATATATACGCAAAAATCGCAGTATTTAATTAATACGATTTTTAAAGGCATTCCAATTCAATTACAATTACTTTATTATTCGATTGGGCAGCACTGTAATATATTTATTATATTTTTAATGCATTCTTTTTAATAATTTATTTTTAATATATTAATATTTTATTTTAATATAATTATTATCCACTTTTATGAGTAATAAAAAAAATTATAAAATTAATTATATTTAATGGTATATTACATGAAAAGTTAATATTGAAATCATTGGTAAAGTTTTGATTCGCATTCGCAGAAAATGCTTAATCGGCTTAACTTTTATCAAAGTTTAGAGCTGAAATTATTCGAATACAAAATTCATTGCAATTCGTTAATATCATTAAAAAAGTGATATATAAATAAATGCTTTAATTATTGACATTCTGTCATATGATTCGTTCATTTAAATATATTATTTTAATAATTATTTAATATATAGTATATACTGTGAAACCTCTCTTAAGCGGACACCCTTGAGCAACAGAATAAGTGTCCGCTTAAGAGAAGTGTCCGTAACTGGAGGTTCCACTGTATATATACTATATAGTATATATATATATATAGTGAAACCTGTGTATATAGTATGATTTATTCACATATACTTATAAATTTGTATGAAATTGTAATTATTTTATAGTTAAAAATATTCGGGAAAAACTAAGATATTAGTACCGATCATATAATAATTTCTTAATGTTTCCTCTGAAACATTTTTGTCTTTTACAGTGTATGGGTACATTTTATAACGAAACATACTGTACTAATAATGTTAATGCAAAAGAATTATTTACTTTAAATAGTACCATATTTGGCATTTTATAAGCTAAAAATGGAATTTTAATATAAATTTAAAAAATATTTTAATTTAAAAATATTGCAATTTTTTCAATGTAATAAATTACACTTTTAAATGTGAATTAAAATTTATTTTTGCGTTTTAAAAGTGCATATATTAAGAATGTGATAAAAAAGAAAAATGACAAAAGATTTACATTTATAATTTTAAAAATATTTACGATTAAAAAGTGAACTAATAAAGGATGACATAAAATCGAAGAAAACACTATATTTTAATGAAATAGACATTTGAGTGTAATGTATTTTATGAAATAATTTAGGGCATTGCATTACATGTACTATGCGGTCTTAAATCACATTTTACTAATAATAAGAGTATATATACTATTGGTAGCACTATTGCTAGTATCATGTGTCAACGAATTGACTTTCTCTACGGTATGCCCCAAAAATAGATTTCATTAATAAAAACTCATCAAAAGGTTCAATGATACTAATACATCGTCAAACGCTTCATAAAACAAAGCACTGTGAAACAGTGTATAATCGATTATATCAAAAAACCAAACATATTAAATAATGATGAAAATAAAAGTGAAAAAATATTACGCTCCAAAAAGTTTGCCTCAAATATTTGCGATCATATAATAAATAACAGTTAATGATAAAACATATATGACGGTATATGACGGTGGCAAAACAGTAATGTATAAAAATTGATCATTAGCATCAAATGCAATGGATGAAAGTACATCTGAAGTCATATTTCCTTTTCCTTTAAACATAATCGAACTCAAACTGTAATTCATTTTATTTATGCGTTTATTTTAAGATTCTTTTTAAGACATAACAAAAGAAATTAATGAATTTCTTTTCTGAATACAGATCGTGTCGTGAATTTTCTAAATCTTTAAAAATTTGAATTTTATTTTTACATAAATCATATATTATAAAATTAATATTTTATGAAATTACAAAAATGGAAAAGAATGGGTGTTCCCACACTTTCAACATAAACTATGATATAAGTTTATATCTATGGATATACACATATAAATGTTTATTGCTTTTATGTGTTTATATGATAAATTAAAGTAAAAAATTCTATTATATTTTTAGAGAGAAATAAAACAATCGTTTATGACATCGTTATATAATATATACATTTATTTATATATAAAATATAAATGATTAACACATATACATTCAATAATGTGATATATATTTTTATACATTTCAAAATCAGTGCCTCATTTTCATGTAATATTAGTTTTATGCAAAAATTAAGAAAATTATTTCATTAAAAAAATACATTTGAATTTTAAATTCGTAAAAATGTGAATAATTTCCATAAATTCATTAAATATTCAAAGAAAAGAGCGTATTCTTTTACGATATTTTAATTTTAATTTTCTAATTATTTAGGGCATGTCATTAGACAATGAAACAATGCAATTGTCTTTAGACGCTCCCATATCGTCATTGGCCGATGCCACTTTTGAACTTCTCTATGAACAACAATGGTTCGACGCCATCCTTTTAGTCGATGATACAGCATTATCCGATCTTTTTACCGATCGTTTGATTCACGTGTGCCGTAACCGCAAATTAAAGGTCACGCACAGAGGCGCATCACTCACGCGTGATAATGAATTCGATAAAAGTACGCATATGAATCATACATACGAAGCATGGACCGATCTCATGGTTTTACAATTAACACGCTCTTTGGTCCAAAGTCAGGTATTCACTTATTTTACATTTAAAAATGTTTTACATTTTTAATATTTAAGAATTTTTAAAGAATTTTTTTAATTATATTTTGTTTTTATAATCGCATTGAATTACAATGAAAGATTAAATTTATTTCCAAACATTATTTTAACTTTTAACTTAAAAGTAAAAGCAAAAAAGATTAACCTTATATTTAATTAGGGAAAGCTATAAAAAGTGAGGTCAATGGGTACATTTTAACATTCACTATCGTTTTAAATAAATACAGGGTTCTACGACATTTCAGCGCCTGACAATTTCAGCGCCTAACAATTTCAGCGCCTAATAATGTTAGCGCAGTGCTTT
>JAQIXB010000823.1:0-13778 GCA_034697405.1 Mesoplophora pulchra | reverse complement strand
TTAATATTAATTAATATTTTAATAATAATAACAATGTATAGAAATGTATAGAGATTTTTAATTTAAAAATTTAATAATTTTTTTTACTTAAAATGTTTAAAAAAAGTTTCTAAAAAATTATTCTTTAATTTTTTGAGCATTTTAATAATTATTTACAATAATATTTCATAAAATAAAAAGAATTAAAATAATAATAAACAATAAAATTTTGTTCATAAACATTTTTATGCACACATTTTAAAAATTAATATTTTTAAAAAAAAATTAAAAAAAATTATGACACAAAAATAAAAGGAATGACATTATATCACGAGTTTTTAGTTCATAATTTCCTATTTAAAGACTAAAGATAAAAGTGCGTTTAATTGACTATAAAAATAAAGTCATTTTATATATATACATATGTATATGATTTCATTTTTATCATTTATTTTTTTGTAAAAAATTTCATTAATAAAAATATAACATATTTTTGACACAAATGTAAAATGTACAGTAAAACCTCTATATATATAACACTTTAAAATCATATATTGCATCATAATATGCTTAATAAAAAATAAGTTTAACTTTATTCATAATAAAAAGGTTTCCCTGTATTTTCCTTATTTAAATTGCATTATTTATTAATTAATAGGTTTCACTGTATATTAAAAGGTTTCACTGTATTTTTAAAGGTTTTACTGTATTATTATTCGTATATTAATGTGAGTAATTTATGTTAAGTATGGTTTTATAATCACATTATATATTAATTGAGTTCTCACTGTAATCATAAGAATATATGAAGTATACAGGTTTCACTGTATTTAAACATGTTCAGTGTATAGCACTTATATCTCGAGATATAAGTACCAAACACACGTTAAGTATAAAAAATGCAGTCATTACTTATGCTGTTTAATATGAGGTTTTCCTGTGTTTATTCGTAGTACAAAGGTTTCGCTGTATTTATTTCGATGTACAGAGAGTACAGAGGTTTTACTGTATTAATTTCGCGTGTGCATTTAGAGTACAGAGGTTTTCCTGTATCAATGGCGTGGATACACGGGTACGTAATTCGTGTTTCGCGATGGACATTCAAAGTGAGTGATGGCGAATTCATCGTCATTTTTAACGCTTAACTTTAATCCGATGATCTTAATCCATCGCACGGATAATAATCTCCCGAATTCTATGGTCACCCATCCCTTTACACCGATGTATTCACCGATATATGTCCACTCTTTAATGTCATTATCACCATCATCGTCATCATCATTATCATTATCTTTTTTCATCATTTTCTTTTTAATACGATCTTTGTCATCATCATCTTCAGCATCATTAACACGAATATCACCATTTTTACGATCATCAGCAATATCCCGATCTTTACCATGATTAACACGATCTTTGCCATCATTATCACGATCATTACCATCTATAGAATGAAAATAATAATCTTTACATTTATCTTTAGTATGAATATTTACCATGATCTTTATGGTGATCTTTGTTATCATTATTACCATCATCGTGATGTTCATCTTCAGGTGCCTTTATATAGACTTTAAAGTCACACTTTCGATTATCCAAAGAAAAAAGATGAAATCGGATATTAGAGACCATACATGTCTGTGGTAAATAAAATTCGAGACCATTCCCATCCCCTATGTTATGATAATACCAATGCCCGCATTTGTCAATGACATCGGCATCGCTCATGGCGTATGTCTTATTATTATCGGGAAAATAATGGACGAATCCTTTCTCCGGATATTGAATTACATTATGATCGGGGATTAAATGTCCATTTTTAGCATCGAATTTTAAATCCGTATTCACATATTTACATTCGAATTTTTTTATATATTTTCTGATCCTATCGTATATCGATGGTGATTCACGATTATTCAATGATCCCGATGCTGAAGAATCACGTTTCGATGATCGTGATAATCGGGTTTTCGATACCGAAAACTTTGGTGTTAATGCTGAAGATGCTGATGATGATAATAATGCTAATGATGGTGATGATCGTGATGATGATCTTTTTAATCGTGATGATGATGATGCTGCTGATGGTAATGGTGTTTTATTATCTTTAAAATTAATACTTTTATCATAATCATTATTATCACGATAATTATTTGATAATCGGGTTTTTGATAATGACGACTTTGGTGTTAATGCTGAAGATGCTGATAATGGTATTGTTGCTGATGATGCTGCTGAAGATGATCGTAATCGTGATGATGGTAATGGTGTTTTATTATCTTTAAAATTAATACTTTTATCATAATAATTATTTGACTCTAATATCACATTATCTATAATATCATCGATTGTGTCTTTGGATATAATGCTGATTTTGGCTCTGTTGGCTTTGGTACTTCCTTTGGGTCTGCCTCTGCCTTTGCCTCTTATACTCACTAAACGTTTAGCATATGTATGATCCTCATTCACGCCTTTGGCTATAATGTCCCCGTTTTGAGTATCGTTATATATAATACTGTTAATGTCATTAAATAATATGTCCATATTTTTATCTAAAATTAATTTACCATTATCTTTAGACATCACTCTTTTATCTTCAGACATATCTAAAGACATATCTCCGTTCGTACTTTTATCTTTAGATACAATAATGGCACTTTTATCTTTGGATTTAGCTTTTGAATGAACACTTTTATTATTCCGTTTTATCCCATTTTTGTTATCATCATCATTACCATCGATGTCTTCAGCTTTACCATCGATGTCTTTACCATTATCATCTTTATCATTATCGCAATAAACAGATGTGCATTCGATTTTAATATATTTAACATTTTGTTCTTTGAAATAAAACCATTGCCACGATCTGTTCCATATCATGGTATTATCCATCACTAATGTCCACTTTTGTCCATCATCGGACACTTTCACTAAAAAGCATACGTCATTAACTGAAGAATCCGATTCATTTGAATGTGATAATAAAAATTGAATGTAATTAATGTGACGGCATTTATCCAATTCTATTATCACGCAATTATCTTTACAATAATTACCATAACCATCAGGAGCACGATCATATGTAATAACATTATCATTATCATTATCATCATGACCATGACCATGACCATCATCATCATCGGCATTTAAAGACTTTTTTAACGATAATTTAATTGTCTCATGATTTAAGACATGATTATGCATAAATGCTTTACAATGATCTTTTAATGGATCATACGATGATTTAATTGCGATCTCATAAATGACGTCACAATTATCCATTGACAATGGTATTAAACGGATTATTCTTTTGACTAAAGATTTAAGTAATGATTTAAATCCAAATTCAATACATAATAATGATAAATCAATCATTTTACGATTATCCATCATCATCTTCGGTATACCATCGTCATATTCATCATTATCGAATGTATAACCACCATCAGGAGATGTATAATCATAGTAATAACTATCTTCAGCATGATCATGACAATGACCATGATTATCACCATTATGATCAAAGATCTTTAGATTTAAATCGTGATCATTATCCACAGATAATTGACCATTACCATTGATATGACCATTGCTATTGATATGTCCATTATGACCATAGTGACCATTACGATCACGATCACGATCATCGGGATTAATGTGTAATTTTCCGGTATAAACGTATTGTTTCAAATATTTGAATGTGTCCATTGTTGACAATGTTTGTAATTTGTATTGTTTCTTCGGATACGGCAATGAATGGATCTTACAATAGATGAAATCCAAATCCAAATCCATTTCCATGGCACGTAATGGACAATTCTCGGCTAAGATCTCAATAAAGCGATAATGGGCCTTTAATGGTATCGTTTCGTCATTGATATAGATTAAGACACGATCTTTGGCATCGTTATTCACGACTATGGTCTTCAATTGTCCATCACAATGCAATGAATGGTCAATTAAATACAAAGGTAATGATGACACTGATGATACTGATGATGATGCTGATGATGATGATGAAGACACTGATGATACTGCTGAAGACCCTGATAATGATCGCGAAAATCGCGATATATTCTTAGATGATAATCGGGATCTGTTCTTTGATAATGCTGATGATGGTGATAATCGTGATCTATACTTTGATGATGGTGATGGCGATTTTTTCTTTGATAATGATGATGATGGTAATAATCGTGATCTTTTCTTTGGTGATGCTAAAGATGCTGATGCTGAAGACGATGCTGATGATGATGGTAATGCTGATAATGCATTATGCCATGGTAATGATGATGGTCTTTTCTTTAATGACCATGATAATGGTGAAGACACTGATGATGATGATGGTGTTTCATTCATTTTTCTTTTAAATATGTGCGGTATTTATTTAACGGTTTTTATACATTCGAAGCTCTTAATTAAGTGCATCATGTGTGTTATAACAATGTACTGTACATACTAAACATAACCCTCTTTATTATTGGCACTGACCACTAATGTATTGTGATAATTACATTATCATAATGATAAAGAAATACTAATGAGTGAATGAATGACCATTAAGTGACCCATGGTCATTGAATCCACGTTTTTGTGAATGAAACACCATACTATTAACATGTGCTTTTACATAACAGTGAATTTGTATACAGTGAATTTCATTATTTATGATATTCAATGACCATTATTAGTATGTGTTTGTATTATGTCTGTAATCGGCTGTTAATATAAATAATGAAATTTACTGTATATGTAAATGTATGTATTTATGTTATGCATATAAATGATGTATTTACATACGAAATGCTTATATTTTAATGCATTCATTTCACATGTTTATTAACATAGAAAAGGACTAAATGTTCGCTTTGCATTTAATGCATTTTTAAAAATGTATGATTAGAATACAATTATTGTGATATTATTTGCTTTTAAAGTATAATATAATGTAAGTATTTTATATAAATATTTAATTACAATAAAAACATTGATATATGCATTAATATGTACATACATATACAGTATGTAATACAATAAATTTCAGTATTTATGTATATGACATTGTCCTTTGTTAGTACTGTTTATGTTACGTATACAATAATATGATTGACTTAAAAACTGAAATTTACTGTATATATATATTTTGATGATGCAATGAATGTATTGCATATGTGTTTATTATGAATTTTATTTGATATTTTTATGATGAAAATATAAATGTAATAATTTTTATGATGACATTTATTTCATATTAAAATATATGATAATGTTTATGCGTACACATTATTAATGATGATTATGTCCGCGAAGAATATGATGAAAAAGAATGGTGAAAAATCGTGTGATAATAACAACATTATGATGAAAGATCAGCATCGTAATGATGATGATCGTAAAGATCGTGATGATGGTCATGGTCATGGTGAAGATAATAATGACGATGATTTTAAAGACGATGATTTCGATAATATCATGGCTGTGATGTCATTAACTCAATTGGATCCGTCATTAAAGAACCATCATCATCAGTATCATCATCAACAAAATCGGGATCATCTTAAGAATGACCATCATCAGCATAAAAATCATGATAATCTTAAGAAAGACCATCATAAGCATCAGCAAAATCGGGATCATCTAAAGAATGACCATCATCAGCTTCAAAATCGTGATAATCTTAAGAAAGACCATCATAAGCATCAGCAAAATTGGGATCATCTAAAGAATGACCATCATCAGCTTCAAAATCGTGATAATCTTAAGAAAGACCATCATCGTGAGCATAATGTTAAGAATAATCCATTATCAGCAAAAGCACCATCAGCATCAACAGCATCAGCATCATCGCATTATCATTCTTCGGATTTATATGATAATCCGCGACCATCGACGTCCAAAGACCATGACGATGGATCATCATTAAACAGATCATTTAAAAATAAATCATATCATATTATACCATTATCATCGACACCATTAATTGATAATCGTCACGGTCATGGACATGATGTTAAATCGAAGAATAAAGACACTGATGATGGCGATGATGGCTTTAGACCTCCGATCCAAAGACTCTTTAAAATCGTACATACGAAGAAACACCATCATTGTCCATGTAAAGATCGGAAAAAGGATCAGAATCAAAAGGATCATCAGAATCTTCAGCATAAACAATCAGCATCATCAGCATCAGCATCTGTACCTTTAGTACCATCAGCATCTTCAGTCATACCATTATCAAAGGATAAACATCGTGATCCATCATCAGGACCATTATCAGCATCAAAAGATGATAATGAAAGAGTTAAGAGACCATTACCATCATCATCATCAGAGTCTTTAGCGATTACATTAACAAAAGAATTATTATCATATGTGCATAATCGTAATAAAAGAGATCGTGATAATGCTGAAGATGCTGAAGATAATGATCGTGATGGTAATAGAAAAGGATCAAAATTAAGACGTAAATCAAAGGACACGAATGGTGAATTAACACCGGAATTAGATTTTGGATCAAATCCATGGTCAGATGATGATGATGATGATTTACTTTTAAATATCGGCTCTGATCACATACGCGATCATAGATTTAATCATAATAAAGATCCCGATGATGATGACGATGATGGTGATGATGATGATGATATTTTATTATTAAATATCACCTCTGATCATATACGTGATAATGAAGATGCTGATGATGGTCATGGTGAAGATCGTGATAATGATGATGATGCATTTTCCGATACATCATTCGATGATATAATCGCGAATATCACCGAATCACAGATTATGGTCAATGATCATGGACATCGTGATCGTAATCGGGATAAAGATCATGACCATGGCCATGGCCATGGATTATCCGATAATCCATTTAATCGCATTAAAAAGAAAGTGTTTTAATATGATCATAGTGTAATTATTTGAAATTAATATATTTTAATATATTTATTATTAAATTTTTAAAAAATAATTTTAAAAAAATTAAGAATTTTTTATAATAATCACGATCTGTTTTTTCATACCCTTTTACCTCTCATTTAATATATGAATGATGCGATGTAAAAGGGTATTATTTATTATTTTTAATTTTTAAATATTTAAATTACAAAATTTGTTAATTTATGTTTTTAATTAAAAAAAATATATTTTTAATTTATAATTAATTAGTTAATGATATTTAATAAAAGTGTTAATTTATAAATAAATAATAAAAAATTATTTAAAATTATAATTAAAAAAATATCAATTAATATGTGTAATAATTATTTATGCATTAAAATAAATGACTAAAAAATAAATGAATTTTTTACAAAAAATAATTTTACATTTAAATATAAATATAAATTATATTTTTTAATTTAAAAGTAATTTATTAATTAAATACCCATTTACCGCGCATTTATCCACGTATTTTTGCATTATATTTATTTACAGTAAAACTTTTGTATAATGAACACATTTAACTGTAATATCAGGTTTCACTGTACTTAAATTTCGTATTTTAAATACACATGTAATTTACACCTTAAATTTAACTCACGATATAATGCATACATTTTATTATTTAAATATCGAGGTCAATGGGTATTTATTTAATCATGTATAATACAGTAAAACCTTAATAAATATGAACACATTTAAAAATAGTGTCGGCATATTCTAAAATATTCCCATATTTTCCATATTTCCCTATTCCCGGGAATTTTAAAATATACTAGTTTCCCAATGCTCCCAAGTAACTTTCTTCCCAAGAATTGCCTTATTATATATTCCCATTATTTTCCATATACAATATGTATGATTTAAAAGTTTCATCAATGCGCATGCATTATGCGCATATATGCATATGTTAAGCATTATAAACATAAACATGGGTATAAACATGCATTATAAGCATTTTCGTGTTTATTGATGATACTTTTAACTCATACACACGGTATTTTCGACACGTGATTTGAGGCTACAAAAAGTTGAGAGGTTTTACTGTATACACATTTACAAATTACTTTCAAAAGAGATTTGGCATCAGCTCACGTGACCCGACGTTTCGTAAATATTCCATTTACTGATGGTTAAAGGTAAACGTACCTTTTCATAGTCTCTTTTCGCTAATGACGTATATTCCATGTCCATGATCATGGTCATCGATGACCTCAGGTCATGTGTCAAATTCTCGTTCAGAGTTTCGGGTAAAAACGATAAAAGTACGGATGTCATTATGCACAATACACTTAATGTCACCATTGTTAACCAATATTCGTATTTATCCTTTTAATAGAAAAAAGAGACGCACTTATAGCGTGAGGAATGTTTATAAAAGTATATGTGTAAATAAATCTTATATCACAAGATTTTTATGTGCTAAAATACTCGTGTTATAAGTGTGCGCTTAAATTTGCAGGTTTTACGTGATATTGCGTAATATGTTGGGTCTTATATATTGAATTTTTGAACATATAACTCGAGAATAATAACATAATAAACCTAATGATGTATATAATATACCTAAGGCTATAAGTTCTTTGCAAAGTATTAATATACTTTAAAAGTATTAAAAGTTAAAAAATAAAAGTGTATGTATATCCCTCGAGATATAAGGCATACAAAAAACATAACAAAAAATAAAGAATAAAAAAGCCTCGAGATATAAGAGCCATTCTCTTAAATCAAAAGAAAAATCAATGTAAATGTAAATGTATTGTTATTTTTGAGGTAAAATAATAGCATTTTACTATTTATAGTAATTTTAGTATATATATATATAATCAATAAACAAATAAAATAATAATGATGGAATATTCTGAGGAATATTCTAAGAAAGATTCCCATGTTTTCCAACTATGTTTTCCTACTTTAAAAATTGTTAGTTTTTTATACTAGCCTATTATAAACTAGGTATAGTAAACGTGGAAACTTTCAGGAGTTTTCTAGAAAGTTCCTGGAAGTTTCCATGTTTCCCTAAAATTAACTAATTTATATATTAAATAGAAAATTAAATTAAAATTATATTTGTGTATTCACTAATTTTATTATTTATATAAAATATTTTATATGACGCTATTTTATTTTAGCATAACATTAATTAATTAATTTTATTATTTATTTTTTCAGCATAAACATCATTATAATAATTACATGCGTTTTATTAATTAAATTTTGAGCCAAAATAATAAACTAAATAATTATTAAGTGTATTTATGAAGAAATATAAAAGATTAGTTAAGAGCATGTATGTTAAGTGCACTAAATAAATATGGTACAGTAAAACCTCTATAAAAACAAAACATTCGTTTCTAATTAATTTCTTATTATGTATTGTATATACAGTATTTGAGATTTAAAACCTGAATCAATGCGTATTTTAATGTGCATATTATTAACATTGACATATGCATAAATGCGCATTGGTTATGGTTTTAAATCTCAAGTACTGTATAATATTAAGTACACTAGTTAACATTAATTTTAATTAATATTATAATAAAATAAATATTTAATTAACTAAATTAGAGTATAAGTATATCATTACAGCATGATGTAAGGTCATAAATAATTTTTTAAAATAATTAAATATTACAAATTTTTACAGCATGTTATATAAACTTATGACTTTACCTCATGCTGTAACTATACATATCACTTACGGGAGAGTAAACGAATGAAATAAGAAATGTCAATGCATTTGCAATACTAAAGCACAATCCTAATATAGTCGATCGTAAAAGTGTGGGATTAATTTCCAATGTCTGCAGTGAGGTAATTATTAGCGATGCGTTCGTGCATAGTTTACCTAAAATTGTTAACACTAAAATGATCGTGTCATGACTGAACATGGTCATGACACTAGTATTTGTACTATTCTTTGATAATGATAATGATGATGATGATGATGATGGTAATTTATTATTTAATGCCATTAACAACAATGTTAATGCTGTTAATAAATGTAATATTGAATTTGACCATCGTCTTCCGATTCGTCTTTGCATTAAGTACCACGATATAAGAGCTGATGGTACGTCAATCAGCATTATGTAATGTAAATAATTATAAAATTCGTTATTATTTAATGTCAATTTTGTGGAATTAAATACCACACGTGTCATAAAATTTGTCACAAAAGACATTATTATTATGAATGACGTCTGACGAAATATCGATATTGATACGTATTTTTTCAATAATAATTCGCTTTTTGTCATTGACGCGTCTTTTATGCCCATGAATTTTTTGTTCACTTTTTTCAAAATATTTTTTATATGAATATTATTATTGCTATTATTAGCATCATTTTTACTATTCTCATTTGGCCTATCATCATCTTCATCAGCATTATTTGAATCATCTGAATCATCAGAATAATAAACACATTTTACATGCGTTTTATTAATATTTTCATTTTTATTTTCATTTTCATTTATTTTTTGTTTTGAAATTTTCTAAAAAATTAATAAAATTTAAATAATAATTTTTTTCATTAAAAATATGCGTGAAATAAATACCTGAATTTGTAATAAAAGTAAATCTTTGGGTATAATTTTTTTTTTATTTAAATTCATCATAATTATAATATTGTCACACGCTTTTTCATGCATTTCTTTCATAATTAACCATTCTGATGATTCAGGAATAAATCTGTTAAATTTTTAAAATTTTTAAAATTAATTTTTAATTTTTTGTAAAAATAAAATTAATAATTATTTTAAAAGTATTTTTATGTTTTATTTGAGTGTCCGTTATATAAAGGTTTTACTGTACCTCCACAATAATATAAAAATAATGGTAAACGATGTATTGATTAATGTAATCCAAAACCAATGAGTGACCATTGAAGTGACCATAGCCTCGAAACAGAATCCCAAAGAATACACGATCCATAAACATGACGTCACGAACGCTCTGTACGCTGTGCCCACACTTTCAATTGCTATTTAATGCACGATTAACATTAGAATACAGTACGTTCAAAAAGTGTTGCGAATTATATATTTACATGCATATGCCCTTTGACCTCACATTTTAAACAAAAATTTGTAAATAAAATTATTAAATAAAATTTTAAATAAAATTTTTAATATTATATAAATATACTAAAAAAGTATATATAATTATTTGAATACATAACTTAACCTTACTTAACCTAACTTAACATATTCTAATTAAACCTAACTCTTTCTTTGCTTAAAGTATAAGGTTCAAAAGTGACGTCAATTATTACAGTGTGTGTATGTGTCATACTCTATGTGTGCCTTAAATGTATCATCATTGCGTATGTTTATGTTTATAATACATATGTATATGTGCATTAAGTTGCGCACTGATGATACATTTAGTGCACACATACTGTATTATTACATAATGTAAGGATTATCTGATGATTGACGTTAATGATTAATCCGTGAATGAACTGAGATATGTGAAACGCTATAAAAATGCGCATAAAAACGGCTGAAAATGTCGATATTAAAAACACTATGCTCATCATTAACAATGACATTTTACGACCGTATCTGTCAATTAAATACACAGTGTTTACTTTCAAAGTTAACCATATTATTAGCATTTTTTAAAATTTAATAATAATTAAATAAATAATTAAAATAATTAATTAATTAATTACAATAATTACCGATCGGAAATGAATGCAAAAATGGGCATTCCAATGATTGTACCGAATTTCCGCGCATTCAAAAGTGAGAGAATTCTTTCTTTTCCGTCACAAATGAGATCATACTGTATTTTTATATTTTAATAATAATATAATAGAATTATATATAAAAATCAATACAAATCTTATCATACATTTTAGACCCTATTCTATTATAGCTCAATAAACATGGGGTTCTTATAACCATAGAAATCACATTTTTATATTATATATACATATTTATATATATATTAATAATATATATTATTTTTTATATTTTTTGTGCATAATATTTTATTATATTTAAATATATTATTATTTTAGACTATAATTTTATGTCTGAAAATTGAGGTAAAACGGTATCACATTATTATTGATATTTTAATGTATAAATATATATTTTTATTATATTTTATTTTTTATTATATTATATTTTAATGCTGATTTATCACTAAATTTTTATTTTTATGTGTACTATAGTTAGTTATACATACATGTATTAAAGTATCAGTACAAATACTAGCATTAGTGTACATACATACATAGTTCATTTTTATAAAAAACGATATATTTATACAGTAAAACCTTAAAATTTAAGTTAATTTTAGTATAAATATTATTCAATCATATACTAACATTCTTACATTGTTTATTATGTTACTTTGTAAATAGGTTTTACTGTATGTTTATCTGATGCTATTACTAATAGTTAATGCACAGTATAATCAAATACTTTAATATACATTTTGTTCATTGTATTCTTAGACATTGAAAATTAAGGAAATAATGGGAATAATGGGAATATGTTATCGGGAATATCTAAACACAGTGTTTAATCCTAATATTATTTTGCGCAATAAAACTAGTAAATGTTTAAATATGCTTTAAAAATATTAATTATAAAAAATTTAATAATTATGATAATAAAAATATTTTCGAATTATTTTTATCGCATTTTTTCTCTATGATTTTCCCGATCTCAATATTCCCGACATTATTCCGACATTAAAAACTAAAAGTTAATGTTAAGTAAATGTTAACTAATCATATATTTGATATATCGTATGTAAAAGTTATAAGTTCCTATTTCTATATAGATATACCCTATGTACAGATATAAACTTATAACTTTTACATACGATATATATTGAATGCATACTTCGGTGACAGCACTTTCTTTTATATACGATCGATCATAGACATATCCATCATGACATTGTTTTATCGGAAGTGACACATGAGGCTTTTCATCCCTATTCCTATCCCCATCCCCATCCCTATTCTTATCCCCATTCCAATCCCTATTCATTTCCCCATTCCCATTCACATCCATACCTATATCCATATGAATGTAAATATCTGATTTATTTTGAGGTAAACTTTCATTTTTTATCACATTAACTAAAGGTAATTGTAAAACACGTGCCACAATATCATAGTTAATATCATACATAAAACACGATCCTTTAATATTATTATTATTATTATTATTATAATGCTGATAATTATTAATATGATGATAAATTATGTAATTATTATTATTGACAATTACATTGTGGTCAATTAACACTTTATTGTTGAACACATGGTCCATATGACCACTTATTTTTGGACGTATAAATCTATGCTGTTCACCATAGGAGAAGTTAACTAGTTGCTGTACTTTACACCAATGATCGGGTGTTAAATAGTAGTGTATGATACTAGTTTGCATTGAGTTTAATATTGTTACAGGTATTAGACATAATACTAACAATAATTGCTGATAATGTCCAAAATTTCCGATCTGTGTTAGTATATAAGCAAAGTTTATAGTTAACATTTTTTAATTTAAAAATGTACTAGTTTAGTTCACTTTTATTTAATTATAATTTGCTAGATAATTATAATTACTAGGTAATACTAGTTAATTTTTATATAACTCTATTTAAAAAATTTAAATAATGATGATAAATAATTAATAATTTAATATATAAGTATAATACAGAATACATATAATATCAGTATAATATAATTTAAGTATAATAAGTTTAATATACACTAATTATTAGTTAACATTTATTAATATTTTTAACTTTTTTAAAATAATAAATATGATAAAATATTAATACATTTTTTAAATAATAAAATAATTTATTTTTTA
>JAQIXB010000822.1:0-13780 GCA_034697405.1 Mesoplophora pulchra | reverse complement strand
AATGGACGCTTTTAAACCATATATAAATATATAGAGGGTTTAAAAGTGTCCATTATAATAATTTTTACTGTATTTTTTAATATAAAATTATTATTTATATAATTTGTACTTTCAACTTTTTGAGACTTAAAATTAAAAATTCGGGCGGAAAATCGGGAGCATAAATGCACTAAATTCGAGACTTAAAATCTTAAAAATTTCCTTTACTCCCCAAAAAGTATTTTTTAACAAAAATTTGCAATTTTTTTTTCTGAGAAATAATTTTTTGAAATTTTATGAATAAAAATGAAATTATACACAATATATTTCACAATTTTATTTGAAATTTTAATTTTTAAAAATATTGTAACATCGTTATTTAAAAACATCCCGTCACGCTACGGATGTATATGATGTTTTTGAATACCGATGTTCATACTGCCGATGCCTCAATATATACTAAATATATATACACACATTAAAATGATTAATAAATTCATTCTGTATTAAGGCATCGGCGGCGTTAATAATTAAATGTTAAAATAATTATAATTATATAAAATTATGTAAAATTTATATGACAATATATAGTCTATGATTTTCTTTATACATACAAAATTCAATATTTAAAAATTTTCAAAAATGTCTTAAAATTTCAATTTCGGAATTCCGAAATAACCCTAAGTCTGCTAATAATATATAATTTAATAAATTATTAGTAAATAGCGCATTATTCGAAAGCATTTATCATTTGATTATGACTAAATTTATAGCGTTATGCATTATACAATGGGATATGCATAATGTAATGTATGTTCATATTGTACATGAATGTAAAAAAAGTTTTAAAAAATTATTCACATTAAATAAGATTCAAATTATTTCATTCATTAATTTTTTGGTAAATTTTTAATATATAAATTAATAATATAAAATGATTGAATTTCACATATAAATTCTGTGTGAATTAAGTGAATATATAATAAAATTTAAATTTTATATATACAGTCGAACCTCCCTAAAACGGAAAATTGCTCCGGTCCCAAATTCACTCCCATAGAGTTAACATTAAGAGGAACTTCTCTAAGATGGAAACCTCTTTAAGACGGAAACTGACACTTTTTCCCTAAACACATATAATTGAACATCCGAACGGACATACGTATTTTAATTTTTTTTTCAAAAACGTGCTTTAATTACATAATGTTGACATTTAAAATTAAAATATTAATTTAATTAATTAATATTTTTTAATTAATAAAATTAATATATAAATTTGCAAAAAATTAACAGAAAATATCAATTATTTAAATACAGATGTATAATTCTTAAATGATTTATTGAAGAACATAACAATAACAGATATACACATATCCTCATTCTGTAAGCTATATTTTGTAATTGAATAGGAATATGATTCTGCTTTTTACATGAGGTGCGCCATCTATAAAAAGCAGAATCATATCCCTATTCAATTACAAAATATAGCTTACAGAGTGAGGATATGTGTAATAATACCCTATGTATGGTATAAATGTATCATTAATGTTTATATTTATGATGTTTAACTTATGGATATAATATGAATTAAGCTGCGCATCAATCATACCTTTAGACTATACATACTGTATAATATTCAAAGCGTCCAATTTAAGAAAAATGTTTTTTATTTTTAGAAATATTTGAAAATTTTTTATATGCATCCATATCTATCATAAACATAGCGTTTTAACGTATAAAATTTTATTAATTAAATGAATGTAATTTTCATCATTAATTCGCGGTGAATACCGTAATATCGTTAAAAAATGCAGAGAATTAAATAATTTAATTACAATTTTAATTGTTAATGATACTAAAATGCTTAAACAAACATCAATGGGTGTATATTTAAATATTAATAAATAACTTTTGAAAAAATAGCATATTTTATCAAAACCTCCCTAAGACGGACACATACCCTGGTCCTAATGGATTCCGTCTTAGAGAAGTTCGACTGTACATTTCATATGTTCGTATATTAACTTTTTTCATTCAAAAATGTAAACATACATATTCACGTATTTTATTAGAGAATAATTTTATAATTTTTATTAAAAATGTTTTTTTTATATCATTCGATTTATATATTTATATCAAATTTCTAATTTATTTCCCAAATAAATGTTATAATAAAATGGTATTAAATTTTTAAAATAAAAAACTCATTTTGCTTTTTATGAATTTTATTCTAAAAAAGTTAATTTTTAAAAATGTTATGATAAATTTTGTACTGAATTTATAATGATAATAAATTAGTAATTAGTGAATGCGCAATATTTTTTTTTGATTTTAGTGATTATTAAGTTTTATAGTAAATGAATACGGATGATTATATTAATATTTATCAGTGAATTAATGATATTTCCCGCATGAGTGAGATCATAGTGAAGGGCATATACTAAGATATGGGACCACACAATTTAACTTTAACCATCATATGCCTCTTTATGCGTATTCAATTCATAGTGTATTCATAGTGCATTCATAATATAGTCATAGAATAGTGTGCATATGTTATTAAAAGTAAAGTGTAAGTGAATAGTATCAATGTATGGGCCTCAGATGCTTTCCATCATTACACACGATTCATTTCCATTGAGAGCTGTGATGATGTAACGCCCTCATGAGTGTCGATGTGTTTAAAGAGCTTCACTCATGAGTGTCCATAGTGATCAGATACAATCGTCAGTGATCAGTAAAGAGAAAAATGAATGAAAATTCTGTGACAAAACGCAATGGTGATGTTCATAGTGATAATGATGACGGTATATATTTAAAGAAAGAATTGGGAATCATTAATGGTATCGCTATAATCGTCGGCGTCATCGTCGGTTCCGGTATATTCGTGTCTCCACGTGGGGTCTTAGAAGAGGCGGGATCCGTCGGTTTAGCGCTTATCATATGGTTTTTGTGCGGTGTTTTATCCACGATCGGAGCGTTATGTTATGCGGAATTAGGGACATCGATCCCTAAGTCCGGAGGTGATTACGCGTACATAAGAGAGGCGTTCGGTCCTTTACCCGCATTCCTATTCCTTTGGGTCGCGATGAGTATCATAATGCCCGCGGGAAACGCCATCGCCGGTATCACTTTTGCCAATTACATTCTTCAGCCGTTTTATAACAATTGTGATGCACCCCCAAATGCCATCCGATTAATCGCCGCATCAGTAATTTGTATGTCATTTTCTTAATTATTTTAATGCACTTTTATAATGCAATCATTTAGTATTATTAACCCATTTCTAAATTAAACCATTTTTTAACATTATTTTAGCGTAATTGATATATGTAAAAATGTGCTAAAAACGCAAAAATATACACTAAAAATGCACTAAATACTGAATCAAAAGTTTCTTTGAAAATACGTAAAAGTTACTACGGTGATATGCATTGATTATTACATTTTATTATACATATCGATTCATTTAAAATATTTATTGAAAACTTAGTACAAACCCTACCCGTAGTCTCAGCATACACTATTAAATACTATTATTTAAATTCCAACATTATCATTAATTTATATTTTATTTAAATTTAAATATTTAAACTCTAAATTTTTATTCAGTTTTATATTTAAATGTAATATCGAAATGTAAACCCGAATCGTATTCACTTAATTCATTCGTATATGTGATTCTAAAAATAAAAGCGTTTAAAATTTAAATTTTATATAAATTTTTGATATATTTTTTTATTATTTCATATCATTCAAATGTCATTTAAAAGCGTTATTTACGAAAAGAATGTATTTATAATATAAACATAATAATATATAATAATTGTATGGTTTATGTTTCTATAATCCTCTAATTTTAAGTAAAAAATTATTTTAAAAATTATATTTACATTTTAAAACTTTAAATAATTAAAAACAAATTTCAAATAATTTAACACATGTTTAATATTTAATATTTATTTAATGCCATTTAATATCATATCCATTATCATAAACATGATATTGTTCTGTCATTATTTTCTAATTTTTTAAAATTCATAACATAATTACAATGAAAATGCAAAAATTCGGTATAAATGTAAATGTGAACATAGTTTATTATTCATATTTATATATAAAATCATATATTTATATATATAATTTATTGATATAAATTAAAAGGAAATAAAAAACGAAATATTATTAGTATTTAAAGATAATTTTATCCTATATTTGGATATTATATAATATAAACATATATTTTTATTACAGAATAATATGTATATGTATATTCAATAATAACATAACGTTTCGCTTCACTTTTTAGATCGGGTGTTAGAGTGGGGGTATATCTCGAGGTATAAGATCCTTAAATGAGAACTTAAATTTTAAAAAAGTTATCACCCCTGCGCTTTAAGACTGCATCTAAAAAGTGAGGTAAAACGGTAAATAAAATTATTTTTAAATCTCTGATTTTATTATCATATTTACGATATAATCAGTCCTTTTTCAGTGACCCTCTTAAATACGCATTAAAAATAAATTTAATATGATTTTAAACATAAAATATTATTTTATGATATGAAAAATTCTCATAAATTATATTTATCATAATGATATATAATTTTCAATAAATAAATAGAAAAAATTAATTAAATATAATATATATGGTTTTAAATATAAATATTTTTAACCATATTTTTTAGGCTATTTTTTTATAAAACTATTTTTGAATAATATATAGAAACATAAAAAATTATAAATATCATTTAAAAGTATATTATTTTTATTAAAAATAAACAAATTTAAGGAAAGTATACATTTCCTAAATATTTAAATAAATTATTTAAAAATTAAATATAAACATAATTTTTTAAACTTTTAATGTCAGTAAACTTTTAAATACTCAAAAATGCTATAAAATATATGTTAAATATAAATAAATGTATGATTAATATTAAAATCGGGTGACGGTACAGACCAATGTTCGAGAGATATAATGTCAGAAATATATAGTTTTAGACAATTTAGCGAATTATTAGCTTTAGGGGTACTTTCAGAGTCATGCTGAAATGTCCATAGTTGATTTTTGAACATTTCCTTATTAAGGGGTTTAACAATAGACTCTAACACATTATTCTGATGGTTTTTAGCGTTGACCTTTACTTTATTAGCCACAAAATAGAGGTCGATTTTCCTATAATAAATGCCGTAACGCAATAAGAGTTTTCGACATTTTTGTCCCTTTTTATTTTATTATTTAATTTTAAGTATTGATTTTTTGTATCTTTTGTAAGCATTTAGAACTAAATCTTCTTTTATCACTCTTAAGAGGGTTCGGGCTGATACTTTTAACTTTAGTGCCAATTTTCGTATAATTCTGCATAATTCGGGCTGCCACATTCTTAACAAATTTTTGTGTACGGCCATTTCGCGAATGACCACTTTTCTCACGGTCAATGATGTATTAGGTCTGAATGTATCATTTTTTGTCGAATGTATAAATGTTTTTTGAAAATTGGATATTTTTAAAATTTTAAAAATAGTACCACTGCTATAGCATTAATTAAATAGATTTATAACTATTCGATGCATTTCGTAAAAATGCTTTATAATTTTTAAATTTTAATTTTTTTACTTAAATTTTGTTTTTTTAAAATCACAAATAAATGTGTTTTAAGAAAAACTACTTATATGGTTACTATTGTTAAACAAAATTCTGCAACAATTTAAAATACAGTTGATGAACTTTAGCCGCACCTAGTTATATAACAATATACTTTTTTATAATTTTTAATATGTAATATAAATTAATGAATGAAATTACAAATGATTGCATTTCGATCGGGTAGATTTTACCTAGTATATATTAATACTTTGATTTAGTATTTGTTTTACTGTTTTAGTGAGAAATGGTTTTTAATTACATTGTTTTATAATTTAATTTTAAAATTAAATTTTAAATACATATACACATATATAACTTCAATTTAATTTGTTATTTACAATTTTGTAGTAATTAAGCATATAATAGCACATACACATATGTAACATCAATTTAATATTTTAGGTTTCTTAACATTTGTGAATTGTTATAACGTGAAATGGGCTACACGAGTTCAGGACAGCTTTACTTTTGCTAAGATAATAGCACTACTTATCATTATTATAGCCGGATTAGTATATCTTTGTTACGGGAACACAGAAAATTTGAAATTTCCGGAATCATTTGAGGGAACATCGAAAGATCCGGGAAAAATTGCACTTTCATTTTATTCGGGAATATTTTCATACGCGGGATGGTATGTCATTAACATTATTAAACATAAATAAATATGATATAAAATATGTTTTAATGTTTAGGAATTATCTTAATTTTGTGACTGAAGAGCTAAAGAATCCATTTGTGAACTTACCCCGTGCCATATATATCTCATTACCATTGGTGACGGTCATTTATCTATTGGCGAATATCGCATATTTCGCTGTACTTTCACCGCATGACATTCTTACATCGAATGCTGTCGCAGTGACTTTCGGCGACAAAATTCTCGGGGTCATGTCATGGATCATGCCCTTTTCTGTGGCATTATCCACTTTCGGGGGTCTCAACGGAAGTATATTCGCATCTTCACGATTGTGTTTTGTCGGTGCACGCGGAGGACATTTACCTGATTCTTTGGCCATGATTAATCCCAAATTTTTCACGCCCATTCCCAGTCTCTTGTTTTTAGTGAGTATTTTATTCAATTTTTTTATATTTATATATAATCATTAAAATATTATTGTTATGCATTCTTTTATTGCATATATTTTGCATTCTTTTCTTATCATAGGAGACATATATTTGTAACTATTAAATAACTTTATTATAGAAAATATATACAGAATAAATATAGTTTATTTTATTATTTATAATACAATATATATTGGGAGGCGGACACAATCTCGAAAGACCAAAATATCGAACGTCCAGAATGTCGAAAGGCCAAAATCTTGAAAGGGTCGAAATCTCGAAAAATAACATATTTATTTACGTCTTTACCCTAAATTTTACATAATCTTATATTTTTATTATGTTGGGTTAGGTTGGGTCTTATACTTATGGCTCCTGTATTCGAATTTTTTTACTTTTTTTATGATTTTTTAGGAAAATTATTTTTCGAGATTTTGACCATTTCTAGATTTTGGCCTTTCGAGATTTTGACCATTTCTAGATTTTGGCCTTTCGAGATTTTGACCATTTCTAGATTTTGGCCTTTCGAGATTTTGACCCACACCCTATATATATATTTTATAAATATATAAATATAAATTATGATATAATCATGATTGAAATGCATTTCTGTTAAATATCAATTTATAACTAAATTATTAAATGATAAATTTCAAGGATTTTATTAAAGATTAATATAATTATAATGAATTATTAATGACATATATATATATATATATATATTTAAAATTTAAAATTTTTGATAACGTATATTTACATAATAATTTTATTTTTATTAATATTTGAAATTACAGAGACAAATTATAGAATGGTCCTGTATATTTTTCAATATACAGGATCACTCTATAATTTCGCACTATAATGAAGTTTCATTTTTGGAAATGTTAAAGTATAGAACATAATTTTACTCTGTATTTATTTTATATATATTCACTTTTACATTTTGCAAATACGCTACTATAGAGTGTAATATTAGCGTTCATTTTCACTATGGGCAAAAATAACAATTAAAATTGTATCATTGAATATAAAATTTATATAAATATCAAATTTTTAATTAAAATATGAATACAGTTGAACCTCTCTAAGACGGAAAGTTAACTCATTCCTAAAATCCCATAGTTACATTTTGGGTTAAATTTATGTAAAATTTGAATATACAGGGGGATCGAAAAATAAATGAACTATTAAGAACTTTAATAACTTAGAGAGTTTATGACTAAAATATATCGGGTTTGTTTTAAACTATACAAAAAACTTTCTAAGTTTTGTTGGTAAAATTTTTAATAATTTGGGACTAGCATAAATAACGTTAAAGTCAATTTTAGTGAAAAATAATTTTTTTGTATACAATTTATTTATATTAAGAAAAAAATTCTAATTATTGAATTTTATAAAATATCAATTTTTAAGTTTTCTATTTTACGAAAAGTGTAATAACTTTTTAAATTCTGCAAAAATTTAAATGCGATTTCTTTATATACATTATGTATGTAATTTTTGTGGAAAATTTACATAATAAATATATAATATAGAGAGACTAATATATATAGTCAATGATTCATTTCAAATAATACATAGAGTTACTGAATTTTTAATTAATTTTGCCAAAAATGTATTTAAATGTGTATTACGATTTTGCATTAATGCACATGCTTAAAGCTATCATAGGACAAATCATGATATACATTTAAATACATTTTCGGTAGAATTTATTAAAAATTCTGTAATGCATAAAAAGGGATGCCCCTTAAAAAGTTACTGACGTGACACATAGAGATATGCGCCGCAAAACTGTTAATTTTTGTCCGAACTGAGTGGATATGGTCATTATATTATGCACATATTACTCTGTTATGTTAGGTTTTGTTATGTAAGGTCTACATGTTCATTGGTTAGGTCAAAAGTGACCAAAAAGTGATTAAATGTATATTTTTAAACTAAATTATGCCGTAAATCTCTATGTATGACGTTAGTGAGCTTTAGAGGGGACGCCCCGAATATTTTAGCATTTTTAAGAAATTTCACTTTAGCGGTTATTTTAAATTAACAAAAATTATCGTTTTACCTTACATATTAGACCCGGTCTTATATCATGAGGGGTGATCAATTTTAAGATTTTAAAATGTTCACATTTGATACTTCGAGGTATAAGCCCACCCTTTAATCTCGCGCTATAAGGGTCTAAAATGTGAGGTAAAACGGTAGCCAAAAAAATGTTAAAGAAAAATTTAGCACACTATAATTTTACATTACAAAATAAGTGGTCATTATGGTGTGAAATCATAAAGAGTTTACTGTAATTTAAAAATTGATGACTCATAAATTATAAGTGAAATGAATTAAAAAAATTTTAAATAATTTATGCATTTTATTAAACTTTTTGAGAATACATTTTTTATAATAAATTTTTGCATACATTTTCATTAAATGACATAAATTAAGAAATAAAAAT
Organism: Mesoplophora pulchra; assembly: GCA_034697405.1. Classification (NCBI taxonomy): domain Eukaryota; kingdom Metazoa; phylum Arthropoda; class Arachnida; order Sarcoptiformes; family Mesoplophoridae; genus Mesoplophora; species Mesoplophora pulchra. The sequence continues at coordinate 4,628 of JAQIXB010000822.1, read as the reverse complement.
TGAAAAATATTTTATCGAAAAAATGTTTATCGAAATTATAAAATGAAATTATGACTTTAAATTAATTTAATTCAATTAAATAATATGACATATAAAAAGCATGAAAATAATTAAAAAATGTTTTTTTTCAGTGTGTATTATCGTTATTCTACCTTTTGACGACACAGGTTTTTGTTCTAATAAATTACGCCGCATTCAGTGAGTCATTGGCAGTGACAGCGTCTGTCGCGGCATTATTATGGCTCAGAGTTAAACGTCCCGATTTAGAGAGACCCATAAAAGTGAACATATTAATTCCGATCGTGTTTTTTGTTGTCTGTGCATTTCTCGTCATTTTCCCGATTTTCGATTCACCGTCAAATACCGGTATCAGCGTTCTCATTACATTGACGGGAATTCCCGTATATATGATCACTATTTATTGGAAAACGAAACCCGCATCTTTTAACAAATTAATCGGTATATTTTTAAAAATGCTATTTTTTAGGGTCAAAAGGAACGGCCCCCGTCATTAACATATTTTGAAACAATAATTTATGACCATTTATATCAACGGTATCATCAACACCCGTCACATGACGTCATGTGACGGGTATTGATGATACAAATACGAACACACATACGAACCAACATATTGTTGGCAAATAATTTTAATATAATAACTAAATTATTATTAATAAAGTTTAGGCATAGAATAAATTTTAAAATGTAAATAAATAAAAACTTTATTTTTATGTCCGTAATGATATTTTAAGAATATACATTCAGATCCATACTATAATGAGACCATATTTTCATTTAAAATATTTTTATTGATTTTACTTTATTCTTAAGACACATATAATCTAAAAGTTTAATATAAATATTTTGATATGTTATTTTTTATGAAAATTTTTATTTAAATTTACACATGTAAAATGATAAAAACATAAATGCGATATTTTAATCTTAAAATAGTATATATAAAAAATAAATTTATTTTTAAAATAATAATTTTCATTTTAATTTTAGATCAATTTACGAATTTTGTTCAAAAGTTAATTTACGTGATAAAAGAGGATACGAAAAGTTACGAATGACATATTTTATTAATTTTGTTAATTAATTAATGGGGTATTTTTTGATTTTTAAGCATTTTATATTTAAATAAAAGCGAAATGTAACATTAAAATGAGGACTATGATCTGAATTAAAATGCATCGAATTTATCAGATGTATTCATTAATGTGCAATTATCTCATGATCTTTATTATGATTCTCAAAAATGTTATTACATTTTTTCCAAAATAATTTTATATTTTAATATTAATTTTTATTAAATTTTTCCATTATTATATAACATATATTAGTGTTTTTATAATTTTATATTATTTATAATTATTTTTATTTTTAAAATATTTTTTTTAAATTTTAAAATTAACATTTTAATAAATTGTTATATAAACATTTTTATATTAAAATGACATATTAAAAAAATTATTAACAAAAATATACATTTATACCAAAATTTAAAATTTTATGAAATGTTAACTAAAATTATACATAATGTTGAATATTATGTGCCTTTTTAATGAAAAAATCAAATGTTTTATAAAATGTGAATTCATATTTATTAATAAAAATTAATCATTTATAAAAAGTTTTAAATGTTTAAAAGTTTATGAATGTTAAAGTTTGTTTATTACCTCATGACGCGTGCGTATCAATTAAAATTGTAAAAATTAAGAATGTTTTTGTAATTTTATTTATACATTTTAATAAAATTATATATTCAAAAATAAAATGAAATATGCCGATTCAATGAAAATAATATTCAAATATTTTCAATAAAAACATTTTAAATATACAATGCATATGCGTACATTTTTAATGGTGCCTCTATCTTATTTGCAAATCACGTGATTTTTCTTATTTTAACAATAAATAACGTCCTTTATTTATTTTTTCTTTTTTGACCTAATCATAGTTTCCCCGTAGACCTAACCTAACCAAACCAAATCAATATAAAGAAATCATATATATAATACTAATACTAAATGATAAAATGGTGATGGCAGAACACGGTAAGATATAAACATGTTCATGAGCATATAAATAATGGACGTTATTTATTGTTAAAATAAGAAAAATCACGTGATTTGCAAATAAGTTAGAGGCACCATGTATAGAGCATAATATCGCACGATTTAATGCGATATTATAATCAAATTACAAAAGTTACAAATATTATAAAAGTGTAATAAAACATATTTAAGTAAAGAAATGACAGAGAAAAGGGGTGTTTTATTCATATGTTTGGGAAACATATGCCGATCGCCCATCGCTGAGGCCGTTTTTGCGCATATCATTAAAGAGCGGAATTTGACTCATAAATGGTTTTGTGATTCTGCGGGTACCGGATCATGGCATTGCGGACATTCACCTGATAATAGGGCACAGCGCATTCTGCAAAAGCATAATGTTCCCGTGAATCATCGCGCGCGACAAATCACGGATGAGGATTTTGAGAAATTTCATTTCATCTTTGGTATGGATAATGAAAACATTAATAATATCAAAGAAATGGCACCGAAAAATACTAATGCCGTCATTGAACTTTTGGGTAAATATGACCCTCAAAAAGAAAGGATCATTAAAGACCCATATTACGATCGTGGTGACAGCGGATTCGAAACCAATTATCAGCAGTGTCTTCGGTCATGTAACGCTTTCTTAGATCAGTTCGAATCTTAAGAATATTTACACATTCGTGTCATTGTGAAGTACCGTTTTTGCATTTAAATTTGTAAATTGAAACGAAATGATGCCATAAGTTTAGTCATGATTCATACGTCGTGAATCATTTGGTCTCTGTTCAGATACGCGATTACAAAAATGGCATTCGAATATGACACTATGATGTAAATGTGTTGATAAATGTACATTTAGAATGAGCATCACTTTAATTTTACATTTAATATGAATCGGAAATTTTATATTTTAAAAATGATAATAAAAACTGATATTACATAACCCTATGATGTGAATTTATTTCTATGTTTTGTGATCGTTAATTAAATGAATTATAATCATATGCAAATCACTATTACATGAATATCAAAGATATGATTATAATGGAAATTCAAATTAAGAAAACGTAAATGAATCGTGTGAAAAATGAATAATATGCATGAAACAAGTACCGGAACAGCTAAAGTTAAGCCCCGGGCTTTTAATTGAAACCAAAAAGAAACCATAGTCAAAATAAGACCAATGGTCATTTGAGATATTCAAAAACCAATGGTTTTATGTTATAATTAATATCAAACGATAAATTAGCATATGAGAAAATTGTATTTTTATTTAGTATTTCAACATTTAAGTTACTTTTTAAGCATTTATTCGAACATACATGTAACTTAAGTTAAGTTACTTAACATACAGCAAAACTTCTATATGACGGAGAGTGATATGATATTTTGTCTTAAGGTTTCCGTCTTACAGAGGTTTTAATACATTAATATTTAAATTAATTTAAAATAATTTAATTGCAAATTTTACATATTTTTATATTTTATAAAATATTCAATATTTTTCTTTACTCTTTTCTGTGTTTAAAAGCACTTTTTTATATTTTATATATAAAAAAAGCAAAAATGCTTTTTTCTGCTTTTTTAGGTTCGATTTGCTTTATTTATTGCTTTTTTTGACATTTTTTTGAAAATATTCATTTAAAAAAACTTAAAAATTAAAAAAAATTAAAAAAAATTAATAAAAATTAGAAAAATATTCATTTTTTCCATATTTAAAGATTTTTTTATATAATGCATTTTTGAATTATCAGATGAACAGAATGTCAAAAAAGTATAATATGCTCAAATTGTATCTAAAATGACATATAAAGAATTCTAAAAATTTCCTTTACTCCCCCTTATTATTTTTTAACGAAAATTCCAAACTTTTAAAAAGTTTATAAAAATGATAAAAAATTATATAATACTGTGAAATTGATAAATTAGCCTACTTTTGCATTTTATTATGGATGCTTTAAACGTGAGCATGCGTATAGCATATTCGTATTAAAATGCAAAAGTAGGCTAATTTATCAATTTCACAGTAAAATAAATAAAATATCAATGCAAAATATGACCATTGACACAAAAAAATTGTGTTTTTAGTTCATTTTTCTTTAAAAAAAATCCTTTACTCCCCCCTTAGTTTTTTCAAGATTTTTAAAAAATATGCTTTTTTTGTCATTTTGAATAATTTTTTTGGTCTAAAATTTGGGCTTTAATTTACGTCTCTGGTGATTACTCATGTGACTTGCAAATAGTACTCTACAGTAGTAAGCTACAGGCGCCTCAAAAACATTATAAATGAATGCACATATCATTGTCATGTAATTATAGGATCGTCATATAATAAAAATCAAATTTTAATGAAATATTAAATTATTTTAAATTAATTTTTTTTAATTTTTATCATAATATAATTAAAATTGAAATTAATAAACGTTATGGCGTCGAATTTCAACATTCACCATAATGTGAATGAAATAATGAAATTACTTGAGTATGATGATGATTTTATTTTTAATTTTTAAAAATTTATTAATGATAATGATTAATGATTAATGATTAATGATTAAT
>JAQIXB010000821.1:0-13784 GCA_034697405.1 Mesoplophora pulchra | reverse complement strand
TTATAATTTTATTTCTAAAAATGAATAATAATTTATTAATATTTCAAAAGAATTATAAAAAAGAATTTATCATATAATTTTAATCGACATTTTTCTTTTAATTGTAAAGTATAAGCAAAACATTGAACACATTCATATTTATGTATTTTTTATATTAAATTAAATTTAAATTAATGAATTATTAAATTTAAATTTAATTAAATTTAAAAAATAATTAAATTTAAAAATAATTTGAAAATAAATTATATGAAAAAATTATGGGCATTACTGTTTTCATCGTCAGTAATAAATATGAAAATATAATTAAAAATTCATTTTTTCCTTAAAATTTTGTTTTTTGAATTTTTTACATTTAATTTTTTAACAGTAATTAATAAATAAATAATAATAATTAATAAATGTCTTTTTATAGTAATACAGTTATAGTAAACAATTTCTGTTTTGTCAAACATTTAACCATAAATGACACATTAGTGTATTATTTAATAAAAAAAATAAAAATTAAGAAAAAACTTTTAAAACTTTTCTTTTTATTTCATTTAATATACAATTAAATAATAAAATTTAAACATTTTTATAAAAATTATTGCATAAAATAACCGATAATGAATATGCAAATAATGAATGAAAAAAAATTAGAAACAAATTTAATCATATGAAAGAATTGCATTTTTTTCTCATTAATAATTTTAATAAAATAATTTTAATAAAAAATAAACGCAAAACTTTAATATCATTCATTTCATTATCATCATCTTTTTCTTCATAATCACAATGATCATGGTCATAGTCATGGTCAGAAATATAATCACAGTCATCTTTATAATGATCATAATCATCAGCATATTCTTCACTATGATAATCCGAATTTTCGTAATCATAATCTTCATGATAATCACCATCATATTCAAATTCCATTTGATCCTGATCCTGATCTTGATCCTGATGCTGATCATAGGCTTCATTATCATGATCATCATCACACTTTACATTTTCATTGACACTATTCTCATGATCATAATTCTTTAAAATGTCATCATTTTTATGATAATCATTATCATTATTAAGATCATGTCCATCATCATGTCCATCATCATGTTCATCATTATGATCATCGCCATGATCATCACCATCACTGTGTCCATTAATCAAAGTATTTGCTGATGATACATGATAAGGGAATGGACAAATTTCTTCATAATGAAGATCACGATCTTCGGATGTATTAACGCATGAAACTGATGTTATAAATTCTTCACATTTAACATCATCATCGACATTTTGTGACCCTATAGATTGAGGTAAATCTTTTCTATCATCATCTATATCTTTAGTAATGGTAACTTTTTCTTCAGTTTCTTCATTATGATTTTCATTATGATCATATTTAAAAATGTTCAGAATTTTGTCGATTAAACTTTTAATAAATCCTAATACTGTATTATCATTTTTATTTTCATTTACAATATTTTCAATTTTATTTACATAATTATCATAATCGCACTTTTCCATTGATATATTTGATGATTTATCATTTTTTTCAAATGATAATATATCGCCACATAATTTCGTTGAAAAAACCGATGATGGTACTTCATTATGAATCAATGCATTCATTACTGTTAATACTTTACCATTATCATCCTCATCTTTAATCATTGATAATTCCGATTCTATTTTTGGAATGTCTTTATTATGCTGAGAATTATCCATTGATAATGATGTTACGGAATTAAAAGACTCAAAACATTCCGATTCTTCAGATAATGTCGACTGTGATCGAATCGATGGTGAATTCGATGGTGATATCGATAGTGATATCGATGGTGATTCATTAGCATTGTTTATGATCGTATTATCATTATCTTTTTCTTTACATATACCATCATCACTGTCATTGGATAATGATAAACCACTGACACATGAATATGTCTCTGAATCCTGAGATTCGCATTTTTTCGGCATTTTATTAATTTTGAAAATTATTAATTTTTTAAAATAATTTATAACTCAAAAAAAATTCTTTAAAAATTTAAATAAAATAAACGTTTAATATTTTATTTATTTTTATTATTAATTTAAAAATTTATAAAAATAATGCGCCAAAAAAACGTTAACGTTTTTTAAATAATAATTAAAAAGCTTTTGTTTAATGTATAATCTCTTATATCTCTTATATCTCGAGACATCATTAACATATATTATTAGAATTATGTTTATTATATTTAATAATTGTTTTATAAAATAATAAATTAATTTAACGTTAAAATTTAAATATTTATATATTTTATTATTAATAATTGTTAAGTATGATATTAGTTTTTGTTATAAAAGTAAATATATTACAATAAAATAATGCGCGTGCATAATTTTAATTATTAAAAAAAACTAAATTTTACTGCAATTTTATTGGCTCTTTTCACTTTAATATTATTACTCCCGACCAATTAAATATAAATTTTTTAATAAAGTTAAACTACAATATAAAAGTATATTTATAGTATAATTTTATATAAACATAGAGTATTGTTGTTTAATTTTTTTAACAACAATATATTAAGTTAATAATGTAATTAAAAATAATAAAATTAATTTATAAAATATAAATAAATTAAATAAATAAAAAGGTTGAATTTAAGTGAAATCGCATACGAATAAATAGAATTTTAGGATTTTTAATTTGTTTACGGCTCTATTAGTTTAATATTAAAATCTTTTATCCTAAAATGTCAATCTTTAATATTTGACCATTGTTAAAAATATCGGCATCATATATTCATATCTGAATATTTTATAATGTATTACAATGTATATTTCGCTAAATTTTAGGGTAAGACTTTAGTTTAGAAAATGTTCAATGCATAAAAAATATATAATAAATTAGATTAAAATGCGGATGCACGACTTTGATTACACTAAAATTCTCACATAAAAATGTTTTTTTTTATGTTTTACATAATAATTGAATCACATACACATACCATAGAAAATAATATTAAAAAACAATTTTTTACCATTGATGTCTTTGGAAAAATGGATTTTAAAATGTTTATAATTCCGGAACCGGAAGTCTGCTCGCAAATTTGAAAGTACCTAAAGACTCAGGATAAAAAGTTCTTTCGATCGATATAAGTTGCAACAATGTATTGAAAATTTGATAAACTAAAGTGTGCCCTAATGATATTTAATAATGTTAATAAATTTTCGGATTTGGGAACAGCTGTATTCGATTTTGTTAACACTCTTACAATTTCCAATGCATATATTATGCTAAAAAATAATAAGACATTTTCATGATATTATAGACATGTTTCGAATGCGTAATATTTTGAAATTTATTAAACCGTAAATATATTGGTATACAGATACAGGTGTTTATTAGATACACTGATATACACATACATACTGTAGGTTTTTGTTTTTTGTGTGTGAAATGGTTTTTAATTATATTGTCATATGATTGTTATATAATTAAATTTAAATTTCGTATAACAATATAAAAATATAACTTTTAACAATAAAAGTTTATAATTTAAAATAAATAAAAACATAAAAAATAAATCAATAAAATGATAAAAAATAGGTTTTTCGATCGGGCAGATTTTGCACTAATATACAAATGTATATAAATACAATAATGCAATATAAATACAGTCGAACCTTCCTAAGACGGAATCTATTGGGAACAGGGTATGTGTCCGTCTTAGAGAGGTTTTGGTAAAAAATGTCATTTTTCAAAAGTTTTATTTTTTAATATATAAATATACACCCAATGATGTTTGTTTGAGAGTTTTAGCATTATTTATAATTGAAATTGTAATTAAATCATTTAATTCTGTAAAATTTTTAGCGATATATTAAAATGCATTATTCACCGCGAATTATAGTGCTTCCTATTTGAATAATGAAAAAATTGTAATTGAATTGTATTCATATTCATTCGTAATTTGTGCTCATACCCTTTGTATTAAAAGCATTAGATAATTCAATTACAATTTTTGCATTATTAAAATAGGAAGCAGTGTAATAATGCATTTTAACATTATTATTATACTCTATGTATGCTGTAAATGTATCATTAATGCGTATGTTTATGTTTATAATGCTTAACATATGTATACAGTACTCCCGTTCTTATGGTGGACCCTGTGCAGGCGCCAGTGCTATTAAATGCGTATGCATATGTTAAGCATTATAAACAAATAAAACACATAAAAAAGTTTATAATTTTATTAATATATATATATACCGTATTCCCGCACATAGAGCGGCATGCCGGTATAAAGTGAATACTCCAAGTTATTTTTATTTATCTTTTATTTTTACAAAAAAAAATTTAAAAATTAATAACTTAAAAACCATAAAAGATAAAAACATAATTCTTTTAAAATCATGTTTCTATTTTTTTATATTTTAATCAAAAATTAAAATTTTAATTTTGAGGGGTCATTTCTATATTTAATTTTGAAAAAATGTTTTTTTAAAATTTTTAGAAATGTATTTATGGTCGTTATATCATTGAAAAGATATTTTTATACTGAATCCAATGATATATCACATGACATATTTATTTATTTAAGAAAAAAGTTATTTGCACTTTAAAGTACAAAAATTGCCATTTTTCACGTTTTTTAAAATTTTAACAAATTTTTATCATGTGATTATTTATAAAACTATCAAATCACAAAACCCCAGCTATTCATTGATAAAACTGAGAAAAAAATTTTACAAAATATAATACTCTTTAAATGCGAGCCAATTTACTTTATGTCTAAACTTTTTGAACACACTGTATGTACAATTATTTAATTATAATTGTAAAATGTGTGTAAATTTTATTAAAAAATGAAAATTTTATTATAATTATATCAATAAATTCAAAAGAAATATTTGTATGTAAACGTACACTCTCACCTCACATTTTAGATCGGTCTTATAGCGTTGTGTGAGACCAAAAGAATCATATACCACATGGTAAATGATTCTTTTAAGCCATAGTATAAAAGCTCTTTAATATTAATTCACATTATGATTTTAAACAATAACCTTAAAACTATCCCCCGCTATAAGATCGTCTATAAAAAAAGTTTAATGTTTAATATGTGAAATAAAAATTAATTTTGACCATAGTCATGGTAAAAATGTCGAAAAACATCTTAATACCGAACGAAAAAAGTGGGCTAAAATTAGAGATACAAAATAATTATTTAAATGAATCTAAATTAAAATTTATTTTCTGATTTTTAATCATTTTATATGCGATTTTTGCGATTTTATTTCCGATTAATTCCTTGCCCTGATTATAACATATTTTTTTGTTAATTCTGTTATTAAAATCAAAAGCAGAGTGTATACTAATAATAATACAATTTTATTTATTTAAATTTTAAAAAATTAAAGAATTTAATTAAAATTTACAATTAAAAGAGTGTCAAATTTTTTTGTTTTTTAATCCGAAGTGCTATTTCAGGATTTTTAGAAAAAGAGAAAAGTAAAGGTTAAAATCCTATCTCATTTATGAGTTTAGAAATATCTGAAAATAAAATAATATTAAATTAATTTAATATTATTTCATTATGTGTTACAAATTACAAATTCGGGATGGATATTTATTGTGCTTTAAAATTGCAATTTTTTTTAAAAATATTAGCATTTTAAACATTTTTCAATAATTAGTGAATTTCTAATTACAAACAATAAATTTTATGACTTTTTAAGTGAGAATTTTAAAACTTAAAAAATATTTTAAGGGTCCAGAATTTCGTTAAAAATTGCAAAAATCAGCAAAAATTCGCTCACAATCAATGGGCTTAATTTTTATGGCATAAATGATGATTTCGGAATGATTAATAAAATGGTATAATATTAAAATAATTTAATAAAATAATATATAAATTTATATATGTTATAATCTTTAAAATAATAATATTATATTTAATATTAATTATATAAATAATATAATTTATATATAAATGCAAATTATAGTATTTTTAGTTTTTAATAATATATAATAATATATATTTATTTTATTTAAATAAATGAAAGAAACGAAAGCATTCATTTTGCAATTAATTGATTTTAAATGATTATAATGCTCAATAAAAGTGTGGAATCATTTTCAATTTAATATAAAAAATATTTTAATCGTTTAAAACAGTAATTAATGTCTCAATCATTTTGAATAAAACATTTTTTGCATTTCTTTTTTTTCAATTTTTTTTCAAAACTTTTATTTCATAAATTTAATTTTTTATAATTTTTTAATTTCGATATTCATGTTAATTTAGTTTTATATATTAATATTTTTATGGGTTAACGATGAATAAAAAGTTAAATAATAATGTTTATATTATAATATAACGTTTAAAGTCCTTCATTTGGTGACCGTGTCCTTCACAGTGATTGATAATACTATTAACATATGATATTAAAATATGATTGATTTATACATTTATGTATACATACATACATGTATATAGAAAGTTAATATTTAAACTAAATTTTTACAAAATTATGAAATTTTTAGAAATTATTAAATGTGATATTTTATGATAATTAATATTAAAAATTAAAATTAAAAAATTAAAAAAGTTTTAAGTGCGTAATTAAAAGAGAGTCATAATATAAATTAAATGTAAGTTTAAAGGTATTCTGCGGGCACCTGTCGATAGATATAATAAGCATATTGCATTATTACTAATGAAATATACACTTAAACCTGAATGTCGGGTTTACATTATGTAAAAAAATGTCTCTGACCTCATCTTAAACCTAATCTTAAACCTCATCTTAAACTTCATTTTAATCTTATTTATGTTTTATTATTAAACATTATTATTATTATATTATTTATAAAATTAAAATGTTTTCATATTAAAAGCAAACATTTGGTTTTTAAATATGACCAAAAATAATGATGATAATAAAAGGACATATTTGGGTTTTGATTTCAGCACTCAGCAGGTACTTAATCATCATTTAATTTGATTTTTTTAATATAAATTATCGTTTATATTAAAGCTAAAGGCTGTGGTGATAAATGATGAAACGGAAGTCATTCATGAGGCATGTGTTCACTTTGACTCTGATTTACCTGAGTTTAGGTAAAAGTTTTAATGTATAAATTAATAAATGTATAAAATGTTTGAATATATATTAAAAGGACTCATGGCGGTGTTCAAAAGCATGATGATAGTAATACCATAACAGCGCCCACTGTAATGTGGATTAAGGCTTTGGACATGGTTCTCGAACGTCTTAAAATTTCGGGACATGACTATAGTACAGTGGCGGCGGTTTCAGGCTGTGGTCAGCAGCACGGCAGTGTCTATTGGAAGAAGGGAGCGATTGACACATTAAGAGGATTGAAATCGGATAATTTCCTTCATACTCAACTTGCAGCGTGTTTTACATTTAGGGATTCTCCGGTGTGGATGGATGCTAGTACAACTAAACAATGCCGAGAGTTAGAAAAAGCCGTCGGAGGACCCCAACAATTGGCGAACATCACGGGATCACGTGCATATGAGAGATTCACGGGAAATCAAATTTCAAAGATATTCCAAACACGACCTGAGGCGTATCATAATACCGAAAGAATTTCATTAATCAGTAGTTTTGCGGCGTCATTATTTCTCGGGGATTATGCAGCCATAGATTTAAGTGATGGTTCGGGAATGAATTTATTAGATATTAATACAAAAAAATGGTCAAAAGAATGTTTAGATGCGTGTGCCTCTCATTTAGAATCAAAATTAGGCTCAGAAATAGTTCCATCATCTACGACATTGGGTAACATCAGTAATTATTTCATTGAACGCTATGGTTTTAATGATAAATGTAAAGTGATCGCATTCACCGGTGATAATCCCGCATCGTTAATAGGAATGGGATTAATGAGTAATGATATCGCCGTGAGTCTCGGCACTTCTGACACTGTCTTTTTATACATTTCAAATCCAAAGCCATCTCTCGACGGACACATTCTCATTAATCCGATCGATGAAAATTCGTATATGGGATTAATATGCTTCAAAAATGGTTCACGGACACGTGAAAGAATAAGAGCCGATTGTGCTGAAGATAATTGGACACTTTTTAACGAATTATTAGAGTCGACACCGCGTGGAAACTTTGGAAATATCGGATTTTACTTCGATTTTTGTGAAATATTTCCGGTCATTTCCGGTGATTTTAGGTACAATTTGTTTAATTCGGAAGTGACGCGCTTTTCAAAAGAGGTCGATGTACGTGCGTGTATTGAGGGACAATTCTTACGTCTGCGGACACATTCTGAAGATATGGGATATAATATTAGTGCCGAAAGCAGAGTTCTCGTAACGGGAGGGGCATCGGCAAATAATTCCATTATTCAGGTGCTTTCAGATGTGTTTAATACTCCCGTTATAAAACAAAAACGACCGAATTCCGCATGTTTTGGGTCTGCATTAATGGCAAAATATGGTATTTAATTTTTAAAATAATTTTATAAATTATTATCGATCATGTTTAATATATAATGTTACATATTTTAGCACTAAATAAAGAAAACCAAAGTTTTTACGATATGATTAAGAATACGGATAATTTAATAAATGCGGCAAAACCATCATCAGATGCTAATAATGTTTATACTCCGCTGATACAAAGATACAGAAAACTCGAAACAGAAATCGCAAAAAGAGCTCATTCCAAATAAAATGCACAATTTTTTCATAATTACGTTTTTATATATAATTATTGTTAAAATTTAGTATAAATACTATTTTATAAATCATAAATTAATATATTTTTATATTTAAAAAAAATTAATAAATTTTCAATTAACAAAGTTATAAATACTTTTTATTTTTAAAAAATTAAATAAATTAAAGATTTACAAATAATATATTAAAAGGAAATGTTTCAAATTATCCGATGTAAAAAAGTTAAATAAATAAATTATTTCTTTTTATTGTTCCCAATTTTACCATAAACACCGTCTAAAGTGAGTCCGAAAAATACCAATGCTGTCCCTAACCATTGTTTGGCCGAAAGAGCATTTCCAAAGAATATAACCGATGCTAAAACAGTGAAGAATTTGCGTGTCGTGGTGATTATCGAACATGGCAATGGCCCGAATTCCGACACCGTTAAGAATATAAACATCTTTAAAATAATAAAATTCTTTAAAATCTTTAAAAATATAAAAGTAATTCCATACCTGACCCAAAGCACTTAAAAAAGAGAACATAAATATATCGTAAATAACAAAAGGAAACCGTTCAATGAAATCAATAAAAAGCCACAATTCTTTAGTTAAAATCGTAGCGATTCCTAAAAACAGTGTCGACCATAGATTCATGTTCAGCATCATATGTCCCGCATGTGATTTATGCTCAGAGCGCATCCGTTCCTGAATCGCACCCGTAAATCCGTCCATAGATAGCGAAAGTAACTAAAGCATAGGAAATTAATACATTATGATCAAAGATGGGATTAGGGCCTAAACTCCGCATTACAAAATCCAACAGAATCATGTGCATGAATCAAGTAATAGGGACCCTAAATATGCATGAAAACGGCGATCTAAAAGTGGATCTTAAAATGCGGTAAAATCATGAAAATGTATTATGATATAAATACCAAAAGTAATTCTCCGGCGCCTATGGATGAATCTTTGACTGATGTGACATTATCTTTGTACATGAATATTCCGACTCCGATCACAATCATTAGAATGAAGAGATACTTTTGAATGGCGTATGACTTTTTACCGATGATGACGCCTAAGATCATGACGGGAATGGGTTTACATGATTTACCAATGACTTGAGTCGGATAATTCACGTGCTGAAGTGCCATGTTACTCGAGACCATAGCCGCTAAATATGTGAATGCACATGATGCATAATATGATACTTTTGTGGTATCATGAGTATGCGATTGCATTATCGTTAAAAGCACTGAATTTTCAATTTTAAAATCATAATTAATATCATCGATAATTATAATCGCATTTTTCATTTAATACTTATTTTTGCGAAAATCGCGTTTACTAAACACTGAATAAAAACCAATGTTACGGTGCATCGATAATTCTCTTTATTTTCGCCATATTTTGAGCGCGTTCTAAATTCATAATTAAATTATAATTAAATTAATTAATATGTAATTATAAATTTAAATGAATTGAATTACATTTTCTCCTGTAAAATGCCGAAATAAAAATAGCATAAGAATATGCCGATCGCATAAATGATCAATTTTTTAGTGTGTCCCATCGATGGTGTCACTTGAATCTGATCGGGAATTAAAAGGACTAAAGATGTGGTGTCAGAACGCATCAATCACCTAAACACACAATAATCATGATTCGTCTTTTGGCTCCATTCAGACACTCAAACATATGCCATTGCATATGACATTACATATAAATACCATTTACAGTGTATTCATAGGGAACGTAATACATGAGGCATTATGCCATTGAACACTTTAAATCAGACACCTCTTTTAGGCACATTCAAAATGAATACAGTGTATTCAATGCACTTTAACATTACATGTGTAATACTAATTTAGTATGCATATTCCGCATTATACATCATGAAATTAAATAATACTCAAATCTGATATGTGTTTACGATTATCGCAATTATAAAATGCAAATTCAACAGTAATTTTCAACAGTAATAGCGTTCTATGGGATGCATTATGTAATCGCTTTTAAAGTTTTTATCCATTTTATGAGGAAACACCATGTTAACGATGAAACGAAAATCAAAAGATTCAAATCACTTTTATACATTCTTAAGTTATAAAAATTTGAATTTTATTTAAAAATTAATTTAAAAAATTATAAATTAAATATAAATAACATATTTATGTTTCATAATAATATGTTTCATATGCAATAACAAAAGTTTTGAAAGTTTTTGTCATTTATTTGACTGTCATTAGAATGGTTTATTACAATGAAACGATTGAATCATAAATTATGACATATTAAATTAATGACGCGATATGTATAATATACTATTTTTAGTTTTTATAATAATCATAACTTTTAATATATATTAAAATATAATTAAAATTTGCAAAAAACTTTAATACTGTTATATAACAATTATTTATAATATACAGCGCTGTGGGTTTTTAGAGGACCTCTTTTGCAATTCGATTAATAAATGGTATACGATTGTTTTAGGATTAACCAATTACGGGATTTATCAAAATATAAAAGCATTCATGTAAAAGACACAGCACTGTAAAATATCATAAATTTAAAGATATTGAATTAAAATAACATATAAAATTAAAATTAATTTTTCAAAAATAAATATAAATGAAAAAAATAATGTAATAAATAATACTAAATAATAATAAATATGAAATTTAACCCTTTCTCTAAAACAAAGCATTTTAATAGCTTTAAAAGTGTGTTCATTTATGGCCGAAAAAATGTTAATTCAAAAATAAAGAAATGAATGATTTTGTTTTAAAATGGTGTTTTTTCAAATGATTGTTGTAAATTTCTCAGATAATTTTCAATGTCTTTAAATGATGGCCGATCATTGGGGTCATAATTCCAACATAATTCTATTAAAAGAAAGACATCATCGGGACATTCTTTAGGCTGTTTTAATCGGTAACCTTTTGACACAAAATCGAGCACTTCGTCATTGAATAGGATATGTGAATATGGTTTTGCGGCATTTGTAAATAATTCATACATAAAAATGGAGAATGACCAAACATCGGATTGTGATGTAAAACGTCCATCGAAAGCCGCTTCAGGCGCTGTCCATCGCGGGGCAAAGATATTACCGTTTTTGGATGTGTATCGATTCTGAGAGTTTTTTTCGGTATTTATGTGCGATGAAAGTCCGAAATCACTCACTTTAGCTATGGTCGCATCATCATTAATTAAAACATTTCGCGCCGAAAGATCACGATGGACACATCCGCATGAAGAGAGATAATTCATTCCGATGGACACATCATGAGCGATGTTTAATAATTGGAATATTCTTAAATATTTCTTATTTTTGGCCCTTAAATATTGATACACACTTTTGCCATTCATTAATTCAGTAATGATATAAAGAGGCTCTTCAAAAGTGGAGACACCATAGAGTTCAATGATATTCGGATGTTTTAACTCTTTTAATGTGACCGCTTCCATCAGAAACTGCTTTTTATTTAATGCTCCATTTTTTAATGATTTAATGGCGACATTTTTATGTGACCATTGTCCACTTAATACAGTGCTGAACTGACCTTCGCCTATCACTTTATCGATTATCAAAAGCGAACGATCGATTTCCCATTTATGAATTTCGTTACAATAATTTCCGATTATACCGTTATTTTGAAAATATGATACTAAACTGACGATCGATGAAAATACTTTTAATTTGAATTTAATATGATTAATGAAAAATGTTCCGTTTTCTTTTTTTAGAATATAATAATGAATGACATTATCATTGTTTCGAAGTGAAAGGACATAACGATCGGAGTACGATTTACTCATTCGTATTAAGAAAGATCCATCATCATTCGCCTCTGACATTAGAATCTTTTTCGCTTCAATCGGATCAATGGCGTCATAATACCATTTCTGAGCCTTTAAATCATCGTGTTTTTTCTTTAATTTTTGTTTCATCGATGGTGACAAATAAAAGGATCGCATCATTTGAATCATGTTTTTAATTTTATTCTTTTGAATTATAATGATGCACGTGATCTTTGCACGTGTGACACGTCACGTGTTTTATGCGATTTTTTCAAATTTAAGCCTAAAAAGTTTTGCGCATTCTTTACTTTTCCATTTCTACAGTCATTTCAATAATTTAAAATGTGTATGTGCAGCGCCATAATGAAATAGCAATGCGCATAACATATTGCATAATGTACCGTTTTACCACACATTTTACATCCGGTCTTATGGCGTGAGGTTAAAGTGGGGTTTTGTAAAAAGGTATGAGACTCCGATTCTAAACGTGAGCCATAAAATTTTGTATGAACACTTTTTACAAATTCTAAAAAATTGATCATCCCTCACGCTATAAGGCCGTGTCTATAATGTGAGGTAAAACTGTATTTACTATGTATTCATAGTGTCCTCATTTTTATTTGGCAGTGACGTAGTTACACATATAACCAAATAATGACAATTAAATGACATAAAAGCCAAAATCATACTGATTTATCAAAACAGAGAATGATCAAAATCGAGAAAAATTTGCGATTACGGTTTTTTGTATTTTTATTATGTGCGGCCATCACTGTCTTATCATTTAGTATTAGTATTGTATATGTTATTTCTTTATATTGATTTGGTTAGGTTAGGTTAGGTCTACGGGGAAACTACACACAAAAAAAAGTCCATAGGAAAAAATCTGCAGCACTAAGTGCAGAACAAACGAAGGTGGAGCCATAGCCCATTTTGAAAATTCAGCCCATAAATGTGACGTTTCATGACGATTTTGGTAAAAATTCATGAAAACAGTGCCCTCTGCAGGTATCGTCTGTCAAAAGCGTCATGTTTTATTAAAAAATCATAAAAAAGTTTTTAAAACTTTGAAAAAGTGATTAAAAAGTTCAAAAAAATTAAAAATTATTTTTTTTTTAAATATCACCATGGAAACGTGACGAAAGTGAAACAAATTGTCGATTGTAATGTATATGTAGTAAAACAATCGATAATTGTTTTCACTTTTTTCACATGACTATGATGACCATAAAACAATTGACCAATCAAATTACACCGCTAAAATATACGTGCGGATTAACAAAAA
>JAQIXB010000820.1:0-13794 GCA_034697405.1 Mesoplophora pulchra | reverse complement strand
ATGATTAAATTTAAATTTTTAAACATTTTAAAAATACATTTATGTATTAATTTCATTGTTTATATTAAAAAATAAACAAAATTTCAAATAAAAAATTTATTCCAAAAATAAGCCCCGGGGGCTTATTTTAGGGCAGGGGCTTATTTTTGGTCCTCACATTTTATCATTATAAAAGTCAAAATCCAAAATATTATTTTTGGATGGGGGGCTTATTTTTAGCATATTCCGGTAATTCTATAATTTTATATATAATTTTATAAGTAATTTTTATGTGTGGTAAAATTGTATTATATTTTAATATAAATTTAATCTTTTAATCCCCTTTATAATCTTTCGATCAAACGGCATATAAACAACAATTTTCGACAAAAGTCCCGATTTAAAATAATATAACATTTTTCGATCATACATCCACACGATCAAACGGGATTCGATCATATGTCCTTTTACCGAATATAAAGCACTTTTTATTGTCATGCAATATAATGATTGTGTGATATGGCTTATGCTTTATTATATTCAGTGCATGTGTAAACATATGCATTATATCTTAAGGATTGTGCCATTAGGGGTTCAGTTCGTCCATTTTGACATATTGGGATTCGGATGACTAAAAGTGTCCTTTGGGATGTTCGTGTGAATGATTTCAGCATTTCGGGGTATGTATGCTTTGATTTTAGTGTTCGGCGGTCATACCATCAGTTGTAACGGATTTTTGATCCAAAAATATCGATTAATCAGTATTAAGAATCACATACGGGTGATTATTTTGTGTCTTTAGGGGTATGGATAACTGTGCTTTTTATTGCATAAATGAGAGATTATATGCTGATTTATATCATTCATTTACTTATTTTTATATACATTTTATCTTTATTTTAACATTATGTTCTTAAATATATACAAAATATATACATCTATGTACATCTATAAATTTTAATTGAATTTTTTACATTTTTTACATAAAATATATGAATCGAATTCATTAACATTACAAATATTATATATTAAATATTAAATATTTAATTATAATTAAAATAAAACGAATTAAATGACATTTTTGGCTTTTGATCTGAAAAAATCTATGACAATGACGGAATTTTAATTTTTTACCATAATTTAAATGTATATATGAGCATAATATTCCTAAAGTTTTATTTTTAAAAATGTATACATTTTTTAAAAACTTATTTTATATTTAAAAAAATGAGTTTTTTGTCGGACGGCATTTCTCAGGTTAATATAATATGGAATAACTTTTGAAATAAAATTTTTATTATAATATATTAAAATATATAATTATTTTTATAAATTAAAATAATGTCATCTGTGCAATGGATAGATACAGTTCATTTTATAAATAATTATATTTAATGCTTTAGTATTGTTCCATTGAATAATGTATTTCAATTCAATTGTAATATGTGTTAATTCAGACGTTCATACACAAAAGAAACCTTTTAAATGAATTTATTTTAAAAGTTTTATTCTTAACATAAATATCATATGTTTTTTAAAAATGCAGACTCAAATATACGTATGTATGTGGCGTGAGTCTATCTTTAAATATATAAATGGTATAAAATAAAATGAAAGAAAAAATTAATTAGTCTCAGATTAAGAATTTTTCATTTTAGAAATTTTAAAATATAATTTAATGATGAATTAACATTTTAAATAAATTGTGTATTATTATATAATAAAAATAATTTATCCAACAATATGTATGTATGGGTGCACGGTCAATTTTGACACGTGATTATGACGTCATAATAATTAAAAATTTTAAAAAATATATATAACAATGAAATTTAAATATTAATTTTCAATAAAATTAAACTACACTATGAAAATATATTTATAGTATAATTTTATATAAACATAAAGTTATGTTTAATTTTTTTTAACAACAATGCCAACAATAAATTAAGCCAATAAAAAATTTTAAAATAATAAAATTAAATTAAAAATAATAAATTAACTAAATAAATAAATAAAATTAATAAAAAAGTTGAATTTAAGTCAAAACATAAAATTTAATTTTTTATAATAATTAAAAATATGCGCGCATTATTCTATTGTTATATATTTACTTATATTTAACAATAAAAATCATACTTATATCATACTTAAGAATTATTAAATATATAATAATAAAATTAATGCTAATAATACAATGCAACAATGTACAGGGTTTGTTTCTTGTAATTTAATAAAAATAAAGATAATGGGGTATGAGACCCTATGTCCACTTTATTATTTCAAATTTCAAATAACAAAAGTCACATCCGTATATTATGAGTGAGAATATGCGCGAAGTTTTAGAGCATTCATTTGACGTAATATATTAATATGTATTATAGAATGTGATGAAAAATTCAGAATTTCCATGAAAATGCGCAAATATTTGTAGACATTTTTACTTTTTTTAAATTTTTTAAAATTAAAGTTTAGCAAAAGAATTTTAGCATTTTTTAAAATCCGCGATTCTTAACATAAAACTAAACTAAAGTTAGCATTAAGTTCAATGGGTATGAATGTTTTCAAACATGAACTGCTTTTATTATTTATCATACAGTGTTTGCTTTTATTATTATACTTTTATTATTTAATAATGTATTTATTTATAGCAAAAACAAAAAAGTGCGATATAACTTAAGATATAATGGCATAAAATGGTGCCATTCTATCTTAAGATATAATGATTTTA
This sequence comes from Mesoplophora pulchra, assembly GCA_034697405.1. Classification (NCBI taxonomy): domain Eukaryota; kingdom Metazoa; phylum Arthropoda; class Arachnida; order Sarcoptiformes; family Mesoplophoridae; genus Mesoplophora; species Mesoplophora pulchra. The sequence goes on along the minus strand of JAQIXB010000820.1, from coordinate 11,084 downwards.
TGAGAAATAATAATATATATTATTATAATTTTAAGAATGCGCATAAAAATATAAATAAAAATGAAAATATATACATTCATTCATTTATAAATTTATTTTAATATAAATATTAAACATTTTATTATTTTAATATAATTTTTCTAAATTAAGATATATGATTATTGTTGTGCTTAAAACACATATCGATATAATAAAATTTTTAAAAATATAATTCCATCTTTGAATTATTAATAATAAAATGTTAAAAATGCTAAAAATGTTAAATAATGACGATAATCGGATAAAATGGAATTCGGCTAAAATGGAATATACATATACGGAGAGAGTATGCGCGGGTCACACGTGCAGTATGTTTGAGCATCGCTCTTTTCAGTCTCTAACAATATTCAGTGTATGTATGTATGTGTGTGTATGTGCTAAGGATTCATATATTAAATTATAGGACCCTTTTGAGGAATATATTCACACACTCAGAACACGTTCCAAAGTGGTAAGTGATGTATCATAATATACAATAATTTATTAATAATAATTAATAATTTATATCATTGCATTAAATATAATCCTATGGTGACATTTCAATAAATGTGATATTCCTTTTTTGAGATAAAATTTTCAGGAATTATTTTTATTGAAAAAAATTTAAAAAATGTCAAAAGACCATAGCTCAAAATTCATATGCTTTTAAATGAATATTTGAATATTGAGAAATATCCGTTCATAAAAATTTAATAAATTTTAAAATCAATGAAAATGTATAATCGTAATTATATAAAAATAATTTTCTTTTATAATATACTTTTAGAGCACTTTCATTATTTATTATTTATATGAACTAAAAAGTTATATTCTGTATAATGTGTACTTTCATTTTAAAGGAAAATATATAATAATATCAATAAATAAAATTTAAATTATTTAAATGAAAATAATTCGCATCATTATTATATTTATAATATTAATACGATTTTACAGATGCATTAAAATTACGTAAATGCATATTAATATTATCATTTCACATTAAAATTGCTGATAAATAACATTTATAATGTTAAATATATTTATTTAATCTCATTCTTAATGTAATATTAGTAATGTAATAGTATATATACAGTCCAATAACTTAAATATAAGCATAGTGCAAATATTAAGTTTAGTATATTAAGTAACATGATGTAACTCATCTTTTATTAGATTCGAATGATGCTTTTGTTACGTTTTTCCTTTCATTTTATTCAGTGTCTAATTAACTCATTCTCACTCTTTATTCTCACTTTTATTAGCACAGAGTCTCAAAGAATTTGCTCATGTAATAGCAAAAAGTGCATTCACATTAAACATGCTCTACAATATTATCATCTTTTTTCATTTTCTCTTTTCATGAATAAGAATTAAATAAAATAATGCGCTCATTCTAAACTCTATCAATACACTTTTATATAATGATAGAAATTATTTTATTTTTTATTTTTCATTTCATTTTCACTTTTTTTTATAAAAAACTATATATTTATAAAAAATGTTATTTTTGTGAAACTTCGTGTGTGTTATATTTATATGTGTACATATATCAGAACAGTATATGAATGGTGTGACTATGGTATAATAAAAATATACATGAAAATCACATTATATGATCGTTCGATATATGACTCTCGTAACATAATCGAAAAGTGACAGAATGTGAATTCTTTGAGATGCGAAAACGCATGAACGCGATTACCCTAAAAGCGGTTCTGTGCCTTCCAAAAGCGTCATTTTCGGTATAAGCATCTGATATGAGGTCACTAAAAGACGGACTATTAGATTCTTCACCAAATAGCTATTACTAGTATCAGAATTAGCGAAAAACAGTGTAACATGATATATAAAAGGCCTTTAATAACAAAAACATTTACACTAAAATGGCATCGAATAAGGAACTGTCAAAATGTACTGTCTTTTCCTTAATATTGTTGAGGATAATGGAAAATTTCCAATTATTTACTGTTAGTTATATGTATAACCTATTTATTTATCAAATGTTATACAGAATTTCATTATATTCATTGTCATTATGCTTTGGGGTAACACTTCAATGTTATATTCAATACTATTAACAATTAATAAAGTATATTTCGTAATATCATAGAAATATTATGATCATGTACTTTATCAACGGTGTAATGACAGGTTTTAGGTGTAATTAAAGAGCGAACGTCTTTACAATTATGCGATGGTCCCATTTTTCTTTTGTATTATTTACTATTTAATAGTGATGTATTAATACGGCGCATTTTTTAATATAAAATCTTTGGAAACACTATGAAAGAAAATTACGCATTTTACTAGAACATTATGTAATAGAACTTTACTAAAGTTTAATATAATAAAAGCGTTCATAGCGAAATGAAAAGAGCCAAAAACTTATTTTATGGTCTTTTCTGATGCGATGTTCTAAAAGCTATATTTTGGCCTTTCAATGTATTATGCGTTATATTTCCTGCGTTAGGCCATGATAAAACCACTAATATAAAGCGATCATCTTTAAATAGAATTTTCATCGCCTCAGGCATTGTATTATTAAATATCAGAGTTGAAAAGTATGCATTCATGATGCATACTGTGGTACTATATTATTCCTAAATCATGAGATATTTGTCTCAGATATGGTCACAGATTTATTTCAAAAATTTAATTAAAATTTTAAGCATTTTTTCTATAATTACTGCGTATACATAAAAAGCATTTTATTTTAATATAAAAATTATTTTAATGTTCAGTTTTCATTAATAAAGAAAACATTTTATATTTTTATAAAAAATGTAAAAAAATAATTAAATCATTAAAAGATTTTATCATTAATTAATGCATTTATATTTTAATACATTTTTAATAAAAAAAAGTTTAACATTATTTGTTTATATAAATAATTATTATATACTATATTTTTCCGGATATTACCGCATTTTTATTTAAATACTTTTTTCTAAAATATTTTCATATATTTAAATATAATAGAATTTCTATAGAAAAATGAGCATATAAAAAATAATTGTTTATAAAAAGAAAAAAGCATTTAATATATATCATATTATATATATAGTATGAGCCAAACAAAACTGAATTCACGCAAAATATTGGGTCAGAGCTGCTCATTTGCAAGTCACATGATAAACACTTATTTTACAATAAATAATGTTTATTATTTATATGTTCATTTCCATATTCATGTTTTACTGTGTTCCGCCATTACTGTCTTATAATTTAGTATTAGTATTATATATATTATTTCTTTATATTGATTAGATTTGGTTAGAAAACTATGGTTAGGTCAAAAAATAAATAATGGACGTTATTTATCGCTAAACTGAGTGTTTAAAATGTGACAAATGTTGCAAATGAGTTACAGTCCCCAAATATTGCTATGCGCGCACTAAAAAACGCATAATGTATTCCATACCGTAAAAAACGCATAATGCATTATGTGTTATGCCGCTATTTGCGGGGGAATACGGTACATAATGCATTACAATGCTTTGCGAACGCTTTTAAGTCGCGCTTAATATAGTGTGCGCGCATAAAGTGTGAGGTTTGGATGACGCATACGGTATAATGAAACAGTGTCTGTTTCTGTTAATGTCACAGAAAAAGCTATATTTTATGACCATCATTTGAAATACATATATATTCAGCAAAAATTAACTCAAATGATGGGTATAAATAATAGCATTATATATTTAAAAAATATATATTTTCGCAGTGACTCTATGGTCAAAATCATGTGAATGTGTACAGTGCATTCAAAATGTGCATGGACATTCCAAAGGGATTACCATAGAGATGTAAGTTTCATGAAAAAGTGAAACCAAAATATTGTGATTAATTAAATTTTATTAAATAATAAACATCATAAAATTTTATTAAATAATAATCATCAATAATTACATCATAATAAACAGCATTATGTGCATTAATAAAAAACGATATTTTAAAAACGTTTTTACATTTAATATGTTATTTTTAATTACAATAATGCTGAGATTATTTTGAAATAATTTTGTTGAAATTTTAAATTTTAATTATATAATTTTATAAATATTTTATGAAAATTCTTCTTTATTCTTTTGAAAAAATAAAAAAGCAAAAAATGCACTTTTGTCAAAAGCGAAAAAGTCATTTTAGTCGAAAAAAAGCAAAACAAAAAGTATTTTTATTTTCCTTTAATTGGTCATGTTATATTATAGACATGGACACATATTTAATTATTTTGTGATATTTCTTAAAAATAAAAAAATCAAAAAGTTTGTTTTGACACTCTAATAATATTTAATTTTAATAAAATAAATTAAATCACACATAACTGAGGTAAATATTTACGTTAAATAATGTACGCCGTAATTTCGGGTTCAAAATTTTACGCGTCTTTTTTAACAATTCAAGTGACTGTGACGTCATTGAGCTTTCGTGAAGATGATCCTACATTTTAATATACATTGTATGTTATGATATTTTAGCATATCTCTATTCAAAAATAATAGTTTTCAGATGTGCTTTACTCTGAGATTAGATTTAAAAACATATTTAATATCATATAAACATATCAATTTAAAAATGATACATAATGTACACATTGTTTTTTCTTAGCTCCGGTATTATATGATGAAATAAGCTTTAAATGGAATATTAATTAAAAATATACAAAAAAACATGATATTAAATGAAAATGATATCTAATAAATTCTCATTAAATATTATATTTCATTAATTAATATGTTAATAGATTTATATGTAAAAAAATGCATTATATGAGAGTTTTTGAATTTTATAATTTTTATGTTAAATTATACGATCATAGTTTTTGAAAAAATAAGGATAATATTGTTGAGTTTGGGTTAAATTAATATGCGTCAAAAATCCAATATCCCCATTAATTTCATATCTTAGAATATTTATTTTATTTAACGTTATTTATTGTCATTTTATTAAAAATATGGGATGCTCCTCTTAAGAAGTCATTGACGTCACACATAGAGATATGCGCTGCAAAACCGTTAATTTTTGTATGTCCGAATTGACCGGATACGGGCATTATATTGGTGCACATATTACTCTGTTAAGTTAGGTTTGGTTAGGTTAGGTCTATGCGTTCATTGGTTAGGTCAAAAATGACCAAAAAGTGATTGAATTAAATGTGTTTTTTTTAATTTAAACGAATTATGGTATAAATCTCTATGTATGACGTCAGTGACCTTTCGAGGGGACGCCTCAAAATATGTGCTTAGAATGTAGAGGTTTTTATGTATTATCCTCTCATATAAAATTAAAAGTTTGAAAAATATTATATTATAAAAGTAATATTTATAAATAAAACATTTTTGTCATTTTAATAAATGATATTTACTAATTTTATATGATTTAATTGCAATAAAAAAGAAAATATTGCCATTTATATAGTATATTAATAATAAATGCCATATATACAGTAAACTCTCCATAATTTAATATATTTAACATCTTTGTATTTATATTTTAAAAAATTTTATTAAAAGTATAATTTTAAAAATTATATTATTATTAAATCAAATTTTTATTAATAAAAAAGAGAAATTGCACTTTATTTTGTTATTTTATAGTTATATTAACTTAAATTATATTAAAAATTAACTTAAAAAAATTTTACACCATATAATTTCACATTCTTTAAGTTCACATTCTAAAAATAGCGATCCCAAAGTGTCACATCTCATTTTTATTAATAAAAATTTGATTTAATAATAATATAATTTTTTAAAATTATATTTTACTTTTAATAAAAATTTATTAAATAAAAATACTAATAAAATAATAATATTTATATTGACATTTTAGCTAAAAATTTTACTTTATTTATTTTTTAATTTTTAACATTTAATAATTTGACGATTGTGAAATTACTATTTTATCCTAATTTTTACACCGGTCTTATAGCACGGGGTAAGTATATTTTTAGTTTTAAAATTGAAATCAAAATATGAAGTAAATGGGTCTTATATCCATGAGTATAAGAACCCCATCAAAACCCCGTGTCATAAGACCGGATCTAAAACGCAGCGTATAAAGGTATATAATGCCCTTTAACATTCTATGGGAATCTATGGAGTGATTTTTTAAAAGTGTGTGAATTTGAGAATTTGGAATGTAAATTTATTTCCCTATACTTTAACATTACCCCAAAGTTTGAACTTTAGTATTAAGTGAAAATATAGAGAGTGAAATTATAGAGAGTTTACTGTATTAGTTTATGAAATATATATTAAAGTATATAATGTGAGGACATTTATTATTTTGCAGAATGATCGATATTTTGATATTAAATTTACAATATTAACATCTATTAAATTTTTAGATAAAATGAGAAATAAATAAAAAAAATAAAAATTAATATTAACATATTTTAATGTTATTTAAGGACAAATTCTTTATGCTCAAATAATAAGAAAATACAAATGTAATGCAATAAATAATGATGGACATTTTTTAGTAAACTATGCTTTGATACAAATAATGTAAGTGATGTGAGTTACTTTTTTATAGAATCATACTAAATAACAGTGCTAGTATTTGAGTGGTACCATTGTGCTGTTTTAGATGTTCTCAATTGATTCTTAATGCTGACTTTATGTGAAAAGTAATTATATAGAGTGTATAGTGTGTCTGTAAAAAATATCCTCTCTCTATTACAGTTACTATTACAGTTACTATTACATTTACTTTTGTTGCTTTTAGTGGTTATTATCAAAGATGTGAAATTTTGTGATGAAAGGAATTCTCATTTTTTAAAAAATGACATTTTTAAATGAAAATTAATTATTTTTATGCCAAAAAATATTAATTATAAAAATAAATTTACGATTTTTGAGAATATAGTAATTTTAAACATAATATTTTTATTCTTAAAATAAACTATACATTAATATATATTCATTTTTAGTATAATATTTTTATTTTTAAAATATTTAAATATTTATTTTATTAAATCTTTAAATTCATTTAATGCATAAACAAAAAAATAATTTTAAATGTTAAAATAATAATTTCGATCATATATTTTATTTAAAAAAAATTATAAAAATAGTTTTTTATAAATAAAAAATATAAAATTAAATACGATAATTTACAATTTGTATTAATTTATAAAAAATATGTAAATTAAATAAATTAATAATAAAAATAAAAAAATCCAAAAAATCATCTCTTTGGTTATTGCTAATAATAAAGAGGTCAAAATACAAAAGAGATACTCATGAAACGAATATAATTATTTACAATTATTTGTTGAGTTTAACTTTTGTGTGTGTAGCACTATACCATAATGAAATTGTATATATTACATAATATTTGCCATTTAATCATAGTATAAATTCAATAATATACTAAAATTAGAGCTTTCAAATTATTTATCTGAAATCGATTAAAGCATTTTCAATTAAATCCAATAAAAAGAGCATATGCAACAATCGTCAATATTTAGATTAAAGTGACATTTATTGAAAAATTCATTTAAAATTTATTTTTTAATTATTTTATTTATATAATTTTAGTGCTATTTTTAAATAAATTTACGCTAAAAATTTAATTAAACGTAAAAATAAAAATTTACTAATGTATTAAACTAATGTATTGAAAATCTATTTTTTAAATTAAAAATATTTAGTTTTACATGAAAAATGAAAAATTAAGTTTATTATTAAATTTCCAAATATTTTATTTTTAAAATTTTAAAATTAAAATAAAATACATATAAACATATGCACTCTGCAATTAAAAGCATCACTGTTCTGATAATTATTTTTTTAAATATATATTATTAATACATATAATATATGTACATAAAGATATACTTTTATATAAAGATATAATACTAGAATTTTTATGATTAATGCAATTTAAGTTAACTATAGCTTTACTGCACCATTACTAATAAACTATTACTAAAATCAATAAAACAATTACCAATTATTTAATATTTTCGATTATAAATTTACTATTAATATGACTTTTATATTATAAAACGCATTTTAAATATAAACATTAAATATTTTTAATTTACAAATGAATCAATATATATATTAAATATAATAAATGATATATTTGATAATATACGTATACATCGTTCAGAATTATATATATTAAAATACGGAATATATATTTTTAAAAAAATTCAATATTTTTATTATTTATTGTTATATGACATGAGATTTTAATATAATGTAAGAATTTAATTTAAGAGATTTTTTATATATTTTATTTGCCATAAAATTATTTAAATAAAAATATTTAATGGAATATCATAAATTATATTTTCATATTTTTCATTTTTAAATTGAAAGTGTTTTATCTGAATTTTCATAATTAAATAGTGACTCAAATAGTTTTTAGTCATTATTAAAACTCTATTATAATCATATGCTAATGATTCTAAGTCTAAAACTCTACTTAATTATAGACTGTTTTGGCACTGTTATGAATTTATGAAAATGTTTATGTTTTTAAATTCATTAATATTTTAATTAAATTTAGAAATTCAATTCAATGATTTTATTATTAAATTAATGATAAATAAAATTAAATAATAAAGAATACTGATGAAATAAACATAATATATATTATTTGAGCCCATTATAAATATATGATGATATAAAATGCATAAAATGGATTAACCTTTTTATTTATGATCCCATTATAATCCTTTTATTTTTCATTATTACATTATCAAAATCTTATATTATGATTTATTTTATTTAACACTATGAACATTGTAATTTTATATACATTTTTGATTATTTTTTGAAAATATTGAAATGTTAATTTTGTATTCTTAATATATTGAAAATTATACATAAACATATAAATTTCTAATATTTAGTTAATTCCATAATTTATAAACGCATTCACAAATGAAACTTAAGTCTGAGATCGTACTTAAGTTGTTAATGTAAACTCAAACGGTATTCATAAATGAAACTTATTTTTTGAGTATGGATTTTATGCTTAAATTGATTTTCAAAATGCACTAATTCTGAGATTCACTAATATTAGTTTTAAGCCTGTAAAGTTGGCTTACTCTAAATACACTGAATATATACTGTAAATGCACATATTTGTACAGTATGTATTGTTATAATGAGACATCAATGCTCATGTTAACGCTTATGCATGCGTATGTTTACGTTTATAATGCTTAACATATAAATATATGCGCATTAAGCTGCACATTGATGTCTAAAAATAAAAATACATACTGTACATGTATATACAGTATGTACGACATGAAAGCATTATTTATTCGCCGAACTTTAAATTTAAAATATAAAACAAGAATTTATAAAATAACAAAAGTTCGGGATTGCGGTCGGGTAGATTTTACACTAGTTTACATTTATTAAAGCACATTTTTATTGCAAAGCACATATTTAAAATGCTTAGGATGTTGTAATAGTTTATTGGAAAACCCTATCTTTTTCATTTAACTGATGGTAAAATAAAATTTTTTTATTTTTTCCATGCCTATGCTAACACTATATTTATTATATTTAAAGAAAAAGTGCCAATTCCAATGTGTATTTACGTTAAAGTTTTGGATAAAAAATTTAGTGAAAAGACATTGACTTAAATTTAAAGCCATAATAAGTCTGCTCTAAAATCGCATATCATAACATTAAAAGATGAGAATTGATTTAGTATCATGTTTAATATTGATTTTCATTTATGAGGAAATATTTCATAATTATTTTACATTTTCCATTGTTTTATATTAATTAACATTTCGTTATTTTAATTCACTGAATTTACATATTCAATAAATGTGTTAATTAATAAATATTTATATTATAACAATTATATGAATCTAAATAAATATGAAATAAATTATTATATACTAAATATATATTAATTTATATACCATTAATGAATGCATATGTTTTACATTTCTCGTCATTTTTTCTGAGCATTTGTCATGTATAGGGTGTGCAGAAATTAACTGCAAATACAGCTTAATTTGTTGTTTTTCTATATTATACGATTGTATTACTTCTTTTTCACATGCATATAAATTAATTTTGCATGTGAATGTGTTAATGTATATCTCAGAAGCAATTGTTTGTTCACGTGCAATGTTTCTCTTAAAAACATGTGCATGATTGTAATTTCGTTCAAAATTTAGAGTGTGCGTGTATTTTCATTTATTTCTGCACACATTATATTCTCAAAATTCGTTTTATACTGTTCAATGCATAGAATTTTCGAAAAAAATCATGTCTAAAGACTGAATCGCAATTTTTATCAAATATTATTTTCGGTTTAAAATCGGAAAATTTTATTAACAGAAATTTTATTAAATATATTTTATTATATTTTATTATTAGTGATGATAATTTTTGGTCAATAAAAATTTTAAAATTTTCCACTTAAATTAAGTCAAAAATTAATTTTGTAACTTATTTTCTGTCATAAAATTTTAGGGAAAATATTTAAATTACTGTCTCGAAATAAATTATTATAATTATTATTATATTATTTACTTAATTTTTAATCAATATTTATATATATATAACATCTTTTAAACGATATATAAAGATCCCATGCAAAGAACGGAAATCTTTGTGTGAATCAACGATTTCTGTTTTTTGCATTGTTATTGTTAATGTTAAGTTATTGTTAAGCTTTTGCAGCATTTTTTAAAAAATTTAGTAATTTATTAAAATATAGTAATTTATAATAATTTTTTAAAACTTTAGTTTAAAAATTTTGCTTTTTCTTAAATTTTGATAATATTGTGTCACAATGACTGTATATTAATTTTATTTTCGGATGTAATTTTTGTTTAAATTTTGTTTAAAATCGAAAACTATCATCTCTTTTATATATTACATATTTTTATATATTAATAATTCATTTCAATTCATTTTGATAATTATATATTATGTTTTACTTAATAAGTAACATATAATTATTACATATGTAATTAATAAATAATATATTAACATTATAACATAGAAAAATACTTTTTATATTATATCATAAATATATTAAAAATTATTAAAAATTAATATTGTGAAAGATAT
>JAQIXB010000819.1:0-13805 GCA_034697405.1 Mesoplophora pulchra | reverse complement strand
GTTTTTATCATAGCATTTGACATGAATTGATGAATGAAAGATTTAACCTAAACTAACATAAACTAACATAAACTAACCTGACCAACACCACTGTACACCACGGTATACCCTAATTTCCGCGGAAACTTTTCAAAGGAATTCTTTAATTTATAACATAATAAAAAGTCATTATGCTGAATAAATATAATAAAATCTGATAATAGTTTCTTTTATAATTCCATAAAATACAAATGCGTAATTTTAAAACTCTAAAAAAATAATTTTTAAATAATAATACACATATAAAAATTATTTATTCGCTAATTTTATCATATATGATATAAAAAATTATTTTATTTAATAATGATCATAAATAACATTGTTTAATGCTCATATAATGATAATAATGTCTATAATTAAAACTGTTAAATACTTTCATTAAATACTTTTCAAAATTTTAAATTAATTATATAAATTAATAAATGTATGTTAATAATTGCAATAACATATGAAAGAAAAAGTAATAAAATTTAAATTAAAATATAAATGATAAAATATTCATTAATTGATTTTTATAAAAAATTAGTATTTTATAAATAAACAAAATTTATTGAGAGTTAACACTAATTTTAGTCTCTTTTCTAAAACGAACTTTACATGTTCTTTATTTTGATTTTACTTTTGTTACAAAAGTTAACAGCGGAAATTACTTATACATATGTATAAATATAATATATAGAATAATACAGTAGAACCTCTACATGACGGAACATATTAAAAAGTGAAAACAAATAGTATAACCATAGCCTCCCAAACGGACAAATTATTTTCTAAAATATTTACAATTTCACTTAAATTTTTTAAATTATTTAAATATTAGTGCATAAAATGATTATTTATTATATATTTTAATTAAATTAACTACAGATTTTGAAAAAATATGCAGTAATATATTTAAGTGTTTGTTTCATTTACTGCTCTTAAAAATTATTAAAAATTAGAAATTTTATTAAAAAACACACATACACATGTATAATGATGAAAATTAATTTTAATCATAAAATGAAAGTGAATATTAACATTATGTGATGTTAAGCATTATATTGAAAGTTATTTTTTTACCATGTTTAACATGGTCTCTTTTTTAGGTCTTTACATGACGGAAACCTTATGACTGAATGAAATTTTGGGCCCGACACTGTCCACGTTTTATTGAGGTTTTACTGTATGTAGAAATATTAATTAAAAAAATCGTGAATCTTAACATAAGTTTTAATTTTTTTTATTTATAATTTTAGATAACAATTTTGTTTATTATTAATTTTTTTAAATAAAAATTAAATATAAATAATATACACGTATTTGTATATTTAAGACACTTTTTGTATTTGAGCAGAGAGAGAGAGAGAGAGAGAGCGTTATTAAGCATCCGGAATTTTAGCGTATAATCAAAAGAAATAAATGTCTTAAATATACATATACGTGTATAATAAATTATAAATAAAATTACGATATTGATTTTAATGCATTATTAATAACAAATTTATTTCAAAAATTATTTTTAAAATTATATTAAAACATAAAAGTTAAAATTATTAATTAAATATTTTTATCGTTAATTTATTATTAGAATGATATTTATTATTAGATTAATCCTAAAATTGTGGACATTTTTTAAAGTATATTTTTTTATGTTAATCGAACGTTATAAGTACCAAATAACAAATTATTTAACTTTTATTTAATAATAATATTATTTTATTTTATTTTTATAATTTTTATAATTAAAGTTTTTTTAATTATCACCGAAATAATGAGAGACTAAAATCCTAATTAGACTCATATCTGACAAATAATGTTTTAAGAGTTTTGAATATCAAAGGCTTCAAAGACACGTTCGCATATTTTGCCATAAATATCCATTCTTTTAAAGGGCACATTATTCAAAATGTGTCCGAATGATGGACAAAGGTTATTGAATATGATGACCGTTATATAATTGATTAAAACTCTTTGTAAAATGTAAAAATATGTTTTATTAAATTATATCATATTTTTTATTAATTAAAAGTTATTTCATACGTTCATTTAAAAGTATTTAATTAAATTATATATTAGAAATAATTATTAATTTAATCATAGACTAATTACTTTTGTTTATATTAATAAATTATATGAAATTTAAGTATTAACAGATTTAACTGACAAAATACGATCATGTTTTATTTACGTTCACTATCGTTTCACTCTTTCACACAGTCTTATATCTCGGGGTGAACATAAGAGGTTCTAAGACAAGGGTCTAATATTACGTTAATTTTTAGAACTTTCAAAAATGTTTAGCTGCTCTAAGACCGGGTTTAAAAAGTAAGTTAAAACTCTACTATATTCTGAGTCAGAATTTCTGGAAATAGCTTTATATTGTCATGCGTTACAATACATACAAATGTTCGTTATATACAAGCGTTGTATACATGTATATATTGCACATTATGAATTTTATAATAAATAATGATTTAAATGTCATAATAAATGATGATTTTCAAATTTAACCGTTATCGGTTCAGATCATCAGTTCAGGTCATTGAGGGTGGTATTTTATGGTCACCTGAGGTTAATATTAATTATTTAAATTTTAATTTTAGTTTTTGGCCTAAGGTGTCCGTTTACCTGATTTTAAATACATAAATATATTTCGATTATTTTTGTTTTCAAAAATACGGGTAATACTTTTGGATATTTAAAGTTAATAATAATGTTATAACATCCGCATTGTGGTTTCTATATACAACTATCAACTATATACAGTTAAACCTCCATAAGACGGAATCGATTGGGAGCAGGGTATCCTTCCGTCTTAGGGAGGTTTCCATCTTAGGGAGGTGTGACTGTATGAATTAAGCATTCTTAAAGTTTCACTTTTTTATAATGCTTAAATTTTTTTTAAAAATTACTATTTAATAAAATTAGGGTCAGTCTGATCGTATTCCATGTGTTAATATATGTATAGATTTTTGATATAAATATTTAAAATAAAAATAATTTATCATCTGATGATGATTTTAGAATATTTATCATTTTTTATTTATATTTATTTTTATTTATGAAATAAAATTTTATCATAAATATGATTTTTTCTAAAAATATTTAATAATTTTTGATGAATCATTTTAATGCATTCATTTATCGATTCACCGTTTTCATTATATTTTATTCAATTATTTTAATGTTTAATTTATTTTTTAAAAAATAAATTCATATTAAAATTTTGACAGATTTTGCAATTAATATAAATTTAAAATATACATTTTATGTTTATATTTTTTTACGATTAATTTATTTAATAATTAATTTTTAAATAAAAAAATATAAGATTTTGAAATGTTTCCGGAAACAAAAGTTTGATATAACATTATATGATAAACTAAAGTTATGTCATAACGATAATATATTAAATTTAAATAAAAATTTAATTAATTCAATAATAATAATAAATTATAAATATTTTGTTTTTAAATCATTTTATAATTGACTTTAGATATGCGCGATATTGAAAATCGAACTGTTCACACGCTATCGATAGTGCTGTGAAACTATTAAAATGAACATTTTGAATTTAAAAACAGAATGTATTATAATATATTAAAATAAAATAATTAAAATGGTGTCATATTGAGAATGTTCAAATACTATCGTTTTATAAAACTATTTAAATGAACATATCGAAGGTCGACTGTGACAGTTCAGTTCATTAGAACTTTCCTATGGTCATAATTTCACTTTTTGACTAACTTTTGAACTAACTTTTGAACTAACTTTTCAACTAACTTTGAATAACTAACTACGAATAACTAGCTTTGAATAACTAGCTTTGGCGTCGATTATTCGATAATATTCAATAGTTTAATAGTATCGCGCACCTTTAATTTGCATATTACAAAACATAATAAATGTAAAGTGCGCTGAAAGTATGCGACAAAAGGAAATGAATATTATATTTAATGCTAATAATTTTAAGAAATTTAACATTAAAAATTAAACGATTTCTTTATATAATTTATGTATCATATTAATCATTTTTTAATTTTTTAATATTTTAAATAATTATTTATAATTATATTATAAATAATTTACTATAATTGTAAGTAAAGCCAATACTTTTATGGCATAAAAATATCTATCCATAGAATATCAATATATGCCACGGGCTGCACATAATATAAAATTGCGTTTATTCTAAAAGTATAAGGAATTTCGGGGAAATTATTTTACTAATATTTCAAGGAATAGATAGGATTTACTTCAATAAAGTTTTTAAAATTAAAAATTTTAAATAATTTAAAATGTTAAAAAACTCATAATAAAAAATATATAAAATTTAAAATTTGTATACCAAAAATTTTTTTTGAACACCCTGTATATTTAATCCTAATATATCATGTGGTATACCATTGGATTCAGTTTTAAAATATCTTTAAAATGCTCTATCATATGGTCATACAGGGTGATAAACAACAAAAAATTTTTATAATTTTTTATAAATTTTTTATATATACCCCTGTACCACGGGGTATATGGGGTATATATAAAAAATTTATATACACAGTAAAACCTCTACAAAATGAAAGGATTTTCTTTTTCCCATTTACTCCCATAAAATTAAAATTTTAAAATCCCATTGAAAAAATGTGCTGCAAAATTTTCAATGGAAAATGTCTATTTTTATTTACGGTAAAAATTATTAAAATTTTATTTAAAAAACTTATAAATAATAAAAAATTATTTGAATAAAAAAATGACACTAAATGTTAAACATTATATCAAAAATATCTGACCACTGTAAAACGGAAACCTTAAGAGGGAAGCAAATCCTGTTCCAGACACTGACCGTTTTGTAGAGGTTTGGCTGTACTAAAGATCCTATGAAAATATTCTATGCATATTTTAAAACGAAATTTTGATTTTTGATTTAACATATTATAATATGCAAATATTTGGATTAATAAAGGGTATTTTAAGATTATCAAAGAGAGTATTTAATCATAGTGATTTGTATCATCATGTGACACATTCTTTTTTATTTATTAAATTATAAAATTATATGATAGTACTTTATTAGCATTTTTTAATATGGATTTTATAAAAAAATGTGTATATTTTTATCATTTTGACACTTTATTGCTATTACATGATCGTATTTCATTATGATTAGTTATTGTTAGTCATTGTTAGTTAATGTCAGTTGAAATGTCAATCATTCGGTGTAATTTTATTCATTAACTCAATGGTACATATAAACCCTAATTTTACATTCGCGATTATTTCTTTATGTAAAATAATCATATATCACACTAATGTAAGAGTGTAATTAAATTTAAATAAAAAATACAATTTATTAACTATTTTTTCATCGTTAATTTGCACATAAAATGCTAATGTGCTAATAATTTTTTAAAATTATTAGTTTTTAATTAAAACAAAAAGTACATGAGCGTATTATTATAAACTCATATTTCAAAAACGTATTTAATTGAAATACATTTTTAAAGCAATACATATATGCATATTACATTATGTATATATTAATAATAATTTTAATAAACGCATTGAATTAGAAAATTTATGTATCTATAAATAAATAAAAAGTTAAGCCCCTCACTAATACTCATACCAATACTCATACCAATACTTTTTTGAATATATGTCGGCATGGTTCAGCTCTTAGCCTGTAGTAACAGGTAAACACATACTATAGTAAGTCAAATATAACATCCCCCTTTAGTACCCCCTAAAAGTTCGGCCCTATGATCATGTTTTTTATGGTTCAGTAACCGCAATGAGAGAAGCAAAATCATGTCATCATTACTGAAGTTATCATTTGTAAGTCGTGAAAAGAGCTGATCAAAAGCTAAGAACGGTGTGTCTGTGGCAAACTATTGTTTCACCGTTAAAACGTATTTTCTTTTTTATTACGATATTCTGAGAAAAGTTTGAAAAACTCATTCAATGAATGCACAGCCGCTAATTATTGCGTGGATTTTTTCTCTTTAATCTTTTATTATATTTAACTATTAATTGTTGGATATCGCATCACTATTATCATCCATAAGTGGCGTATATTTACCTTTTTTGTGATTTTTCATTTTAGAATTTAGTTTATTACAAAATCATCATGTTATTGACGATCATTCTTTTCATATTAACATCGAAACATCGAATAACATATGCTCAAAACTCAAATATATCCTCTCATAACATCACCACAGATCATCATAGAAATGGTAAATCCGTTAACACATTTATATATTAATTATATATTTACATTATTCATTAATGTTTATATGTGAATTTTACATAATTATATTTGCGATTTATATGCGATTTTAAAATAGATTTTTTTTTATAAAAAACTTTGTTTTTTTCCGGAAATGTTTTTTCTTTTTTTTATGACCATTCTCTTAATTAATAATATTAATTATTTATAATTTAAAAGTATATATCTCTAATAATAAACTAAATCACAATTTTATATTATATTATAAACTATTTTTAAATGATAACAGTGCATTACTTTAAAGTTGAATTTAATTAATTACATGTAAAAATAGAAATATTTTTTGATTGAATTAAGGATTTTTACTTAACTAGTTAATATGATTAAATTAGCTAGTTTACAAAGATCGTAATTCATGTGTAAAGAATTAGTGAGTGTCACTTTATTAGTACTTAAATATCACTGAATTTTTAAAAAGTTCAATTGTGATAAATAATAATGATTAAATATAAAATTTTAAAATTTATTTATTTTTAAACTCATTATTTTGTAATTATTAATAAAAAAGGAATTTTATACAAAAAATATAATTTAAATTTATGTGAAATTCAATACAATAATATAGATTATGAAAGGCTTTTTATGCTGACGGTACCATAATACTTTTTATATGATATTATAATATAAATCTTATTCTATCGTTATATTAATCAATGATCACACTCTCAGATACGCCAATTCATTCACATTAATATTACTCTTTTCATTTCATCATTATTTAGTATCTATCTTTAGTTATAATATATTTGCTATTCAATGACTTCACGGATCAAAGGGGTATTAAATTCGTACCTATTTATTTGTTGCGTGTGTTGTTACCATTGTTGCTTTATTCACTATTAATATAAAGTCCATTTTTATATACTTTTATATTGAATGTTCTAAAATACACGAAAAATCTTAAAAAAGTATTTCTTTTATTTAAATATATATATATATATATAATAATCCATTTTTTATCATATTAATTCAGTTGTATTGTGTTTTATATTATGTAAAATTCAAAACTAAAAATTTTAATCTAAAATTTAATTAAATAAATTTATCGGTCATTTCTCTATTAAATGATCATTTTCTTTCAATGATTAAATATTATGAAATTTTTAACAATAAAATTGATTTATTATTTATTTCATTGAAAATGGAAAATGATTAAAAATCAATTAATAAATAAAACGATTTTTTGCGATTTATTTGTAACTTAATTTTATGTGATTATTTAATATGCATATTATGTAATCATATTATATTATCAGTTTACTATTATTTGTGTCACACATATCATAGTATATCATAGTACATATTCAGTACATATGTATATGACTTAAGATTGAAATGTGAAAATAATTTAATTGAATTTTTATGGCTCTTAAAATTCACATTTTATAAGATTTTCAATTCACGTTAAATTTAATTAAAGAAAATATTTATTTTTTATTTAATTTAATATCAGCGGATACTTTTTTAATACTTTTTAATAATTTGAATCTAAATTATTGCATTTACTAAAACCCGGAAAAGGGTCTGTATATTATTAAAAAATGCGTGGACTTTTACCAGTCCATGAATAACCTCAAAAATACATTAATTATATAATTATTTTTTAAATATAATTCAATGTATAACTAAAGCATTCCATAATAACATATCGGCACAGCCATCACATCATTGGCTCTTTAATTAAAGGCCAATTCATTGTTAATTCATATATTGAAAGAGCACTCCGAAGAGTCATGTAAAAAAGTGACGCGATTCGTGTTTAGTATATTCATTCATCTTAAGACAGGTTTCAAAACTCAAAGAAAAGACACTGCATTCTTAAACTGATACAAAACTTGAATTTCATATAAAAATATACTAAATTTACTTAAACATATACACTGAAATAATAAATTTTTAAAATATTTAATTTAAAATATAAATTTTAATTTAAAAGCATCATCTCATTTTAATTCATCATTTTTAAAAACGTGATTGACTTTGAACTTAGAAATAGCATTACATAACATTAGCATCACTCATTTTTATTGCTTTAAAATTATTTCAAAAATTATCATTTCAAAAATAATTCATGCCCAAAGTATGCATTATATATTTATATGTTATAAATATTACAAATGATAATGCTAATTATGTTTCGCATTTAATTTTTTATTATTTTATTCATTTTCCCATTCACATTTATATATAAATATTATTAAAATTACGTGATAATATAAAAATATAATGAAAATATTAAAATAGAAACATAATAAATGTAATAATTGTTAATAATTCTTTTTCTTTAAATATATCAATAAAAAAATAAATGATATAATTTTAATATATTCAAAAAGTATCATGATCATGAAATAGCAATAGATTTGTTATAAGATTTGTTATATTTATATGAAACAATATTATTATTTAATAAATATATGAATAATTTGAAAAATGCTGAAATGACATTAATTTAAGAGAAAATGACATAAAATATAAGGACATGAATTAAGAAAAATGTTAATTAAATAGAGAAATGTGGAAATTCATGGGATTTATCGTAATGACAAAGGATTCATTATTTTTAGGATTTTCGCATTTAAATGTGTTTTTATATAGAAAATGCGTACGTTAATAACGGTTAAACTTTGAGCCGAAATGCAATTAACTTATTTTAGAGTTTCGTGTGTTAATAGTACACATGAATGATAATAATTCATATTGAATGGCCCTTTTCTCATTACATGTGACTACAGTACTACTATAGTACATATTTAGTGTATTTAGTTTTTAATTTTCAGACATATAAATAGTATGCATTTAATAAGGGCTAAGAGTGTGTGTGTCGCGAGTAATTATGTGTGAGTGTATAGAATGTGTATGGAATGGGTATAGAATGTGTATATGTGTGCCATATATTTACGGGCGAACACTTCTTCCGATCTGATTATATCTCATGATTGACATTGAATATTCATAATGTCAAATTTCGGTTACATATGAATGGCTTTACTCTTCCTTCGGGCGTAATAGCACTTTGTGCATAGTCAATGAATATATATTCATATTAATCATTGCAAAATGCTCGTTTTTAATTATCTCAATACATACTTTAAATATACTTTAAATTTAAAGTATGTATTCGCTCATGTTTAATAGTTCTTTAGCGATTTAAGACTATTTCGACTCTGTCTTTAGTGATACGTAACTTATTTAGTAATGAGATGATTTAAAGAGAAATGTCTTACATCAGTGCATAAATAAGTCATGCGACAAACACTTTAAAACTATTCATACATAATCATTTATAAGATACAACATTAGGTTAGTCATTGACATTCGTAATAATAAATTATTTTCTTTAATATTCTTTGGGACGAATGATAATTTACAATCATTGATCATATTTAATGATCTGAGATAATTTTTACAAAATAAATGTATAAATATATTTTAAAATAAAGTAAAAGATAAGATTATGAATAAATATGTTGAACCAAATTATCGAATATTATTTTTAATATAATCATTATTTATGAGAATAGTTATATTTTTACCATTACTATATTACACAGTTATAGTATTGCGTGCGTAACTTACTTTTAATACTCATTTATATAGAGATAAATGATAAGAATCACTTATTAGGGCATGGATTTTTTATCCCTCAAATTTCTATCATTAATTAGTTCCTTTTATTGCCATATGATTCATTAAAATGTTCGTAATAATAAAGTCAATTTTTTGCTAATTATTAAATAAATAATATTTTTCTATTTTAGGCTATGCTCTTTCATCAGATTTTTCATCATTTTCATTTCCACCGAAAGGCCAATTATCGGGTTTTGTGCCGATCTCTAATTCTTTCATAAAATCATTATCACAGCACCCGCAGCATCATCGCAGATATGATGACACCATAGGAAATGTAAAGAATGGTGATTTTCATGGATCAAACCCATCATCAGGTTCCGGTGCTTCACGCGTGGTAAATGATGTGCGATATGAGTCATCATCGGGACATACCGTTCCTTTTAATCATTTATCAGCGTCAGCATATGCTGAAAGCGCACCCATGACTGTAATTGACAATTCCAAATCAAACAATGATAACACTCAAAAAATCATCGATGCATCGACTAACACAGGATCTAAATATACTGAAAAATATAATAAATATATCCAAAGAGTGTCGGGGGATGACATCCCCCAACAGTTTAGACCCTCAAAAATGCATTCATCGTCAAATACAAATGATCAGCATATTTTTAAGCATCTTTCAAATGACAATGATATTGCAAAATATTTAAGACCATCAGCATCAGAACATAATGAAGATACAGCTGATCCTGAATCTTCAGATTCTTCAGATTTTGATAATAATGAAGGTCATGGTATGGTTAAAAATATGCATAAAAATTTACCACAAAATATATATCAAATGATGAATGAAGAACAGCATATGCTATCACCCGAAGCGGCGAATCAATTAATGAAATCATATTCTCATTCTCATGAATTATCTGAAAATTCTTTAACAGATCCTCAAAGCATTAATGGTTTACCCTCAGACATCGATATGCAGACACTTATTAGTCAATTAAGTAATTCTTCGCCCGCGAATGGTGATTTATTATCGGGAATGCAATCGCCATTCGGATCGACATCCAATTTAATGGATCTCTCAGCTTTAGCCTCTCAAACGCCTTTTCCCAATTCAATGCCCGGATTATCAGCAATGCAGGGATTCACACCCACTTCCGGAGCCGGACAACTTCCGGCACCCCCGGGATACAAACACGTCGGATATATAACTATCCCTGCGGGTAATGGAGTACCAAATATGATGGGAAATAATGGTTTACCGATTATTCGGCCTATGCCATTAGGAAATTTACCACAAAATGGGCAAAGACCGGGAATGAACTATAATCAACAAAATGAGCATAATAAGAAGCCACAGGAACCTATAAAACAAGCATCAGAATCAAAGGGTCAGCGATTTTTAAGCCGATTAAATCCTTTAAACATATTGAGACGATTGAGACAAAGGAGAGAACGGCGTCAGGCGACAGCCGACGAAATAGCATCACACGGCTATGATTATGGATATAATAACAATGGAATATCTCCCTATAGCATGTCTTACGGAGGGTTATCTAATGTCTATGGTAATATGGGAAGCATGAGTCAGGTATCGCCCATTTACCAAAGCCCATATGTGGCCAGTGCTTCAGGTCCCGTTCCCAGTTATACACAATTTGCTGGTTATGGGTCTGCATATAGCCCCGGAGCATATGGCGGCGGTTATGGGCCCGGATATGGATCAGGATATTATGGTGGATATTCACCCTATGGTGGATATTCACCGTATGGATACAGCCCTTATGGTCAGCAGCAACAAAGTGCTGATCCAAATGATGATCATAAAGAATCAGGTGAATCAGCATCTGCTTCAAGTGAATCAGGTTCAAGTTCGGGGCCTGCACAATCAGGACCCATGATGCCTATGTCTATGATGCCATATGGATACGGTCCTTATAATCCAATACCGTATGGTTCTGCACCTATGCCAATGTCTTATCCATATCCTTCTCAGGGCAATTCCCAATCATCACAATCAATGTCATCATCAGGAAGTGGCGGTGAACAGAGTAATCCTCAGCTTCCGGGAGGTATCAATCTCCAGGATCTGCTTAAAGATGAAGAAGAAGAGGAACCGACGGGATTCAAACGATTCTTACATTATCTGAATCCCGTGAATCTGTTCAAAAGACTCAGGGACCGCAGAGAAAAAGGAAATGACTCTGATAATAGGAGAGAGGGAATTCCCGTGAAAAACCGATTTCGAAGGGACATTCGCGATAATAATTTTTTAGATTTTTCCGATTTTAGCGGTGTATTATTACCGATTGAATCAAATTCGGGATCATCACGAATTCTCTTTTTGAAGAGATTGGGACGTAAACGGATAAAACAACAGCCTAATGATACACGTATGAATGAAACGGACGAAAAATTAGATTCTGCGGATTCGGGATTTATTTCTATAAATTTCGAGCCTTCGAATAGCAATAACCGGAGAATACGATTTCCAAACAATAGACAGAGGACACATCGAAACGCCCGAAACAATTATATCGAAGTACGATCACCTCAGAAGGGAATGATGGGATCGGGAAATTTTGAAGTCATTAGAGGGGGTACATTTAGAGGTGCGCCTGAAAACGTACGACAAACTACAGTATCATATGATCAGGGTTCAGTGTATGATAATGACAATAGCGGTATATTTAGTGCGATTGAAGATGATTTATTTGATTCGGGAAATCCTTCGATTTTGGGATTTCAGGGATTTAATGGTTTTGGATCACTTTACAATTCATTATCCGCGAGTGACAAAGTGGCGAAATACTCCTCTAATGACATATCTCTGGAATCACTTCAATCGAAGAGCCCGAATATCGAAAACGCCGCTTTAATATCCACAGAATTAAAAGCCATCCCTTAACTCTATTAAATCACTATTTTTAGCTTTAATTTTAATTAATTATGTTTCTTTTAATTATAAACATGAACTCTTTGATTAGTCATTTACAGTAATACTTTTATATATATTTATATATACATATATATATATATGAATAAAATATAACATTATTATATAAAAACATTACATGTTTTGATATGAGATACAATTTTTCATAAAATAAGTTTAAGAAACATTAGAAACATATATATTTATATTTTATATCTAATTATATATATTCATATAACTAATTAGATATAATGTTACAATATTAATATAAAGTTTTATTTTAAAGTACTTTAAAACGGGTTTTTAAAGTGTATTTAAAAATTATATATGCATATACGTAAATAATTAAAGTAAAAAAAGTAAAAATTATCATAATATAATATAAGTTAATTTTATGACTGTCAATATAAATGTAATCTGTGAAAATGGCTCTTTTATAATTGAAAAATGTGTTGTGTCATATATAAAAAAAGCATATTCATTATCCTCTTAAAAAATTCACACCGAAAAATATAAAATATAAAATTATAATACAAAAATACTTTTTCATAATTAAATTTTAAATTTCTGCGCCATTCAATGATGTCCTAAATACGTATATACGATGTAAATGTATGTGTATGTGTTTCACAGTGCATGTGCCACTTTATGGTGTCCCTTTAAATATCATATCATATGTTATTTCTCATTATATATTTTATTATCACATAAATATTAATTTTATTATTAATTATTATTATTATTATTATGTCTTTAAATGTATTAAAATATGAAACTCCCATTCATTGAATGATTTTAATTATTTTCATTTTTCAAATAATAAATATTAATTAAAAAATAGTGATTTATTTTAATTTTTAAATTTAAATTTAATATATAATTATATTTATCATTATTATTATTTATATTTAAATGATATTTTTTGTTCACTGTGTTTTTATGTCTTTTTATTCATTCATTGAAAATCTAAAATTA
>JAQIXB010000818.1:0-13810 GCA_034697405.1 Mesoplophora pulchra | reverse complement strand
ATATAAAAATGTATAAAATATAAAGACTTTAAATTCATTAATTGATAATCTATAATATAACATTTCAAAGTTTAAATGCATTTTTTGAGAATTTAAAGATTAAAAAACAAAAAAAAATATTAATAAAATAAATGTTTAATAAAAATGAAAAAAGTTTTGGAAAAGTGAGAGCTGAGATAAGGCATTTACGGTTTAAATATGATGATCCAAAGATTAAGGAATGGAAAAATGTGAGTGCCAAATTTTGGCAGAGAATGGCATTAACTGAATTGATGCTGCGAATAGTTATAACACCATAGTAATCAAATAAAGTCACCCGTGTGAGGAGCGTGTGCAATAAACATTATGGCATTTTCGAAGAGTCATGGTTTCTGCAGTCACTCTCTTTTCGAGAATATTACACATGAGAGACCAAAAACTTTTAGTACATGCTGGTATATGTATACATGTATACTAGTACTAGTAGATGTGTATGTACCCATATTACACGAATAAATATACATACATATATTTATAATATAATATTCAGTGTAAAGCCCACTTTTAGCTGAGGACAATTTATATTACATAAAAGTTCGTCATGCACTATTCAGTTAAAAAGTTCATAAATCTGTGTTAGTGTTTTAGTGTTGTTAGTTATATTGAATACTAGTACTAGTATTAGTGGAAGTAAAGCACATTTGGGGGGAATCAACTGTTATATGTCAGGTACAATATGACGTAATTTTGAAGGATAAAATTATTTTAAAATGCAGTGTCTGTTATCATTTTATATATGCATTATACTTTATTCTGCATACATATGGAACATCGTGTTTATTATGATACTCTCACAATATATATATCCATTGATTAACCCTACGCATAGGCATATACGTTAGTATTATGTGTATGCATAGCATAGCATATGAATATTCTATTATAATGATGAACAAATGCTATCATAAAACTTAATTATTTTCAATTTATAAAATAGCATCACGACACATTTGATATATTTTTAAGTTTTATCTATTTTTTGAATAATAAATATAAAATATATGAAATTAGCATGGGGAAGAAAATTGCTTTTAAGAGGTTAAAAAACTAGTCAATGTAATAGATTTTGAATACTTTAGTATATTTAGTATATGTTTAGTATATATGTGAGTATATTTTGCATTTGTCTTTCGCCATTAGGCATTAGACATGCATTATTCATTGTTTCTTATGAAAGCTCTTTTCTGTTCATTGTGTTTTTCCCCATCACATGCATCTCTGTAATCAGATCAGTGTATGATGCAGTTTCATATGACCGCACATACAATCATCGGAAAAGCATCACATCACCGAAAGTGGAAAATCATTACTAACCATAAGTATTACTAACTGTGTACTATTGCTAGTATTACCAGTACTAACATTACTAACTGTACTAACTATAAGGTGTGATGCGGATGCTCATAGTCACACATAATGCCACAAAATAAATGCGTGCGTGCGTTCAAAAAGCTATCACCATAGACATTTTTAGTAGAGGGCTTAGTAGAGCCTACTAGCATTACTAGAACTAGTTTGATGTAAAATTTCGCTCACATTTTTTATTTCATCTTTTTGATTGTGCCCTTTTTCTAAACGCTCAGATAAAAGTATATTTTTAGTTTTGAAGTTTTTGTGTTTATGATAAATAATATTTTGGGACAAAAAAATAATGTTTTTGCGTATCAACAGTTACAATAAATAGCAATACGATTGTGATAAAAGTAAAGCATTTTGTTGGTCAGCGTGTGACAATGACCATATGTTAGTCCATTATTGCTTAACAATGATAGAATATTCGCGCCAAGTGTTGCACTTATAAAGAGTGTTAGCACTAGTACTTGTGCTACTACTAGTAGTAGTAACTAGAAAAATGCCCGATAATAGGAAAAGCACACATGTCGTGCGAAATGTATTTTATAACTGTAAATTTCAGAATACACAATGCGCTTATAACTCTCATCACGAAAGTCTTATGAATGCATCAAAAACTTTTGTAAAACTTTTTCAATGCATTTCTTCAGAGGCTTCACAGTCTCACATGAGCATTGCAGTGAAGCATCTGAACGATCATCAAAAACCATCATCATTTTTCTCCATATGTACACCATTTGTATACACTATAAACATAACGAAAATTGTCAGATGCGCATAATATCATTAAACATAACTTATTATGTATTTAAATATATGTCTGTAATTATTTTTTTATTATGTAATAAATGTAATAAAATTTATTTTTCCATTTAATAACGTCATTAATAAAATTAAAACTCAATCATTATAACAATTATTATAGTGAATGCGTATGATTTTTCTTTTATTAAATGTTTAATAATTTTTTACGATAAAAGAATAAATTAATTTTCATTATGAATGCGCACATATCTTAATTTTTAATTACGCTCAATTTTTATTTATATATTCTCTGATTCTTTATTTTATTTCCACACACGTAACTGTGTCTCCTGAGTCCAAATCATAATGAGTATCTTCGGTCATCGAAGATATAAAGAATTACTTAACTATACTAATGCAGTATACATTCTACTAGAGACTAGTATAAGAGCAGAGAGGCTCTTAGGGATGAACAAACAAAAACATACAGACATAGATTTGTTCATCAGCAATGGTCTCATGAGAGTTCATACTCAATAAGAGATGATAGTGTATGTACAGTGAGTCAATGGACAACACAGCTAATGAATAAATTCAAAGATGCAAGTATATGTACAATTGAAAGTATACTCTCTATTATTTTGAAAAATCATTTACTAGTATATGTATACATGTATATTATTATTAGTATTTGTATTTTTCCATCAAAAAGAGTAATATATTATTATTATTATTATTATAGTATTTCGTAATAAATAAGTTTTAGAAAAGTTTAATAATAAATTGGAAAAGTTAAATACACACTCTTATACTTTAGTATATTGAAAGTGTTTTAAAAATGCGAATTTTATTCAGTGATGCTGATGATGATGATGATGATTCCCCATTCCTATTTTCATCCCCATCCTAAAGTCAATCTTTTGTTTTCATAGAAAAGTGCAAAATTCAATTAATTAAAAGACGCTATACTATGGCTATGGACTAATAAAAGAGTCATGTAAAATAATGCTGAACGGCGTTATCGTAAAATTGTGAACTGTAATACTCTGCCAAATAATGATTGCGGTCTCTTATATATACTCTCTTTTTATATATAATAGTATGTAATAATATATATTGTAACATAAAGTACAACGTTATTGTAACTAGTAACTAGTAACACTGATCGGATTATGGGCTCCACTAAAATATACCAATGACCTGTTACGGGAGAAAAGGCATACGATGGAAGAAGAGCATTTCACCATCGATGCCTAAACAGTTCAGGGCATTGAACGACACGGGATAAGCCAAAGCCGCTTCAACCCAAACGCAGACAAATGAAACAATTCAACCATTATATATGCACACTGATACTAGTGTATGTACACTAGTATCAGTATATACTAATACATGAAAAAAAGTTGAACTGTTAAGTTTGAGGCCAAAGTGCTATGCCATTTCTTTTTCCTATTCTCATCACACATATACACACCCTTTGTTCACGATTTGAATGATTACTGATGAAATTGTACGGCACAATATAAATATACTAATAAATATACTAGTAAAGATACTAGTAAATACGCATCAACATTCTTTGATCATCATACGCACCTATGAAAAAGCAAATCTTTAGTATATGTGCGCGTATATATTCATGTAATATTATCAATGTATTAGTGTTGTATAAAGATTAAAATTCAAGCTAATATATACTAGCATGTATACTAGCATTTATAACGAAGTAAGAGATCGCAAGATACGAGTGTAGTAAAAAATAAAAAGAAAAACTATAGTATAATATAATAGAGTGAAAAATGTCCCGAAACTCTGAACAAAAATATGATTAGGATATTGCTTATATCACGAGTCACGATGATGCCTCCAGTATTATGTGTATGCACACAAATATTTAAGATACACTAAGATATACTAAAGATTGTACAATAATAAGATTTATTCATATAATTGCATAGTGAAAGAGAAGGGAAAGTGAACATCATTTGGAAGGGGCACGAAAAAGTTAACATTTCATACGTTTCGGGCACAATTCGTTTCACGCAAAACATGTTAATAGATGATTGTATGTAATGGTCACTGTAATTGCGATTGTAATTTCATAGCTTTTTTTTCATTCCCCCATTTTAAGAGTTACCCATGAACAGGCACATGAATAACATCAGCATTGAGGTTACATTTATTTTAATACACTAACTAAATGTGGTATATGTACTATACGCATATGTATTATCATTGCAAAGACACATAAATATATACTAGCACTAGTATATTCTGTAGTATATACAGTAAACCCTGTTATGTATATAATATTTACGTGTATTATGATCATCTTTAAATTGAGTTCCTTTTCATGATGCCCCTCAACTAAAGTATATTTAGCAATTTAAATTCGAGTCGAGAGCCCACATAAAAAGGCAAAACTTGCCTCTTTCAGATATTAAAGATGAACTAGCATATTACACTAGTACATACGAGCATGAATACTAGCATGAATACTAGCATGTACTAGATATAATGTGGAGATCAGAGATGCCAGCTGTGCACGTATGCCCAAAAGGTCCCAGTCGATTGCCGGCTCTTTTGTCTCGTAAATGCCAAATTATATCAGAGACCATCATTGCCTATATACTATACATGTACTAATGCTTTGTATAACAATGCCATAACTATTGTTGTAACATTTGAGACTTTATCTTTAGATCATCCCACTCTAAGCCCTACTCTCATGCTCCTCTCATGCTCCTCTAATACTCTCATAGGCCATACCTTTGATGAATCGACACCGCTCAATGTTATAATACCGAAAAACCGCAAATGTAATTCCACAGCGCACAAATTACGGCATTTGACGCGAATATTAGTTTATTGATGGCATTCTCTTTTCTCTTATAAAATACATTATTATATTCTGTACTAAAATAAAATACCAAATAACTCAATGTATACTAACTATGTATGTATATTATTATCATGTGTACTATGTACGTATGTATAATATTAGTATAGAATGTATAGTACATTGTGCAATGTCATGAAAATTTTCCTTAACTTTCTACTTATAATTCAATAATTAATATATGTATTAAAAATCCATCATTGTGCTAAATAAACGTGATGTGAATTTTTTATTATTTTTTAACCATTTTTATTGACTAAATTTTAGTTAATAATTTTAATAAAACACATACTGACGATTTTTGAGGCGATTTAAAAAATATTAATAATTTAATAATTATCTGTTACTTTATTATAAAATTAATTTAATTTAATTTATCATATACGAGATTATGTTATAAATATATATATGTATATATTATATAAATATTTATTATATTAAATATCTTTATTTAATTCATATTTTACATGTATATTTTCATTTTTTCAAAAAATTCAAAATTCATTTTTTTCAAAAAAACAAAAATTTAAGGGTGTAATTAAAAATAAATTAGAGGTGTAATTTAAAATAATATTTTCGTGAATATTAAAGTTTATTAATTTTAATTAAAATTTAAGAATATTTTAGGTCATGACTTAACGTTTAACGTTAATGTTTATGAGAATATAATAAAAATTTTTCAATTTTTTTTTAATTTTTTAAATATATTTAATATCGAATATTTTTAAGTGTATATTTTAATGTATATCTACCCTTATATCTACAGTAATCATTTATAGTTATTAATTAATAAAAATCTTTTTTTAAAAAACATTAATTATGAAAATTTAATTTTTACGCATAAATTATATAATAATAAAATATTAATGATAAAGAATTTTGACAAAAAATTGAAATGAAAATTTTTAACATTATTATTAATCATTAAAAGAGATCATAACAAATAATGTGTGCGCAAAAAACACCATTATTATAACACTTTAGGAAATGAACTTTTTGATAAAGTACTAGAATTTAGTATATATATAGTGATAGTAAATTATGGGAAAATGATAAATTCCAGATGTCGATCGGGAACATTTAATGGATATATTTTACGTTAAATTTTATTTATAATTCACATATAAAAAATAATAAATATATATTACATGCATATTGTTATATTGACATACATGAATTTTTAATCAAAATTAACGATGAAAAGAATTTTAATATTAAATTTTAATATTATATTATTTTAATATTTGTTTTAAATATGCGTAAATACATATGCATATCTGTATGTGTGTGTGTGTGTGTGCGTGTGTATGTGTGTGCATACGTTTAGTTCATATGTTCAAATACTGAGTGATTCAATGAGAATATGACAGAGAATATGTAAACTTTTGTTTTAAAATTATTCGACATTTTTATTTTTTAATTATATAATTTTTAATTATTCTTAATTTTAATAGTATTATAGCATGAGAGTATCATGGATTTTTATAAATGGAAATAAATGATCCATAAAATTTCTTCTTTTACTAACTTTTAATAGTTTTGTCGCGTTTATTTTGGATCATTCTATATATGTTCATATTCGAAAAATAATATGTTTAAAGATAAGAATCTTAAATGATGATCTTTGGGGTAAAAATGTAAATGTACACATTATGTGATTATATGTATGTAATTGCGATTCACTGTAATTCACTATAATATTATATGATATCAAAATATTAGTGTATAAAAATGCAGTGATTAAATACTGAAATCATAAATGATAATTTATTTACATCTATTAACTGACACTTTCTCTAAGAATGTAATATAATACTATGATGGTATAAGTATACTATGGTATGTACTATCGTATGATATGTTCATTCATCAATAGCATTGTAAACACACTGTAAATGCACTTTAATTTATATATAAAAATACGATAAAAGAGCAATCGATTTAATATGTATTTATCTTTAATAATATTAAAAAAGAATATTTTTTAAATAAAAAACATAAATATTTATTAATATTATAAAAACACATTTTAATCGCCATAAATACACTTTTAACACGAAAATTAAAATTTTAGAAACTTTAGTATTTTCAAAATTTAATTTTTTTTATTAACATTAAGATTCGAATCGATTAAAATATAACATGAAATTTAATAGAATTTAAAATAATTTAATCATTTATGACAAATGTTAATAAAAATTTTTCAAATTTTTTTAATAATTACTTAATAATTGATAAACATATATTTTTAAAATTTAGTAAATTATTGATAATTTAATAAATTATGCCATTAAATTATGAAAAAACAATAAATTGAATATAAAAAGCAATAAATTTAAATTAGAATTTAATGGGAATGATATATATATTATTAATTGAAAAAAATTAAATTTTATTTAATAGCAATTGATAGTGCATATACAATAAATATGATATTTAAATAGTGTACATACATACATAGATGTTACAAAGAATGTTGTAAAGAATCAATGGTAATAGTAAATAGTGAATGGTGAATTTTATAGTATACACGCACCTGCACCTGCGCCCATCATCGACATTATCTCACAGTATCTGTTCATATGTGTGCTGAAAATCGCTCATAACTTTTTTATTCATAATATTCGCGTTCATATGTTCGAAGGAAAATGATGCGCTTATATCTGATTATATTTAAAATGAATTTTTCTGTCGGAACATAATAACTCATTATTCATTATTATTCACTGTAAAAATTTCTACATTTTTAGAAAAATAATTTATTTTTAACATTTTTGTGTAACATTTTTTTGCGCAAAAATTTGAAATTTTCTGAATTTTTAATTAATTTTTTTAATAATTTTTTGTGTGAAAAATTTTTAGTTTAATAATAAGACAATTGTGTGATTATGAATATGTTCAGAAGCGGCGGATTAAACTTTTTTAATAATCATCCGTTAATGCCATTCGCACCATTGTTTTTGGGTGAGTAATTTTTCCTCGAATTTTACTTAAAATTTTCTTTATTTTTTCTTTAATATAATTGTTTTGCAAATTTTGTGCTAAATTTTTTTCCGTCATTATCTTACACCATACCAATTATGATTTAAGATTATATCTTTGACCCGATCGTGAACTAAAAGCTAAACTTAAATAAACTGATGTGATATTGTCTTTGAATATGTATATTATTACCATAAAAGAGAAGAAATTTACGGACAAAACTTTAATGACTTTTATGTGTTATTAACTTTCTTATGGACTTAGACTTTTAGTTATTAGTTATGACTTTAGTATACATATATGTAATTCAAAAAAAGAGAGTCCCTTCAGAATTCATTAAACATTAGTGTTGCATTTGTACATAGAGAGCTGAAAGCGTTTTAATGTATGAACAAATTGAGTATGCAGTTTGGTGATGGGATACATTTCTTAGTTAAAGTATCACCGTAAATTATGCTGAACACAAAACACTATAACCCTCTCATTCCTAAAGTACCCTTTTCATGCTCAAAGCCTATTATTATTGTCGGTTCAATACGAATGTTGCAGAACCCTTTACTAAAAAGTTGAATAGGATTATGCTAGTATATGCTAGTAAAAGTGGCACCCGAAAATCGGGGGGATGACTTCTGTGTTTATGTTTATTGTCAAGCAAAAACTAATTATCATTTTTAAGTTGGGACAGCTTGAATATAGTGAACACTGAGAATAAGAACATTTATACTGAAAAAGGTACCATGGCACGCAAATATTACTAATTCGACTTTAGCTATTCCTTAGCTAGTTTCGCTGCATATAGTTATAGTCAGTTTTAATATAATAAAAACTAAAGAATGTATTTACAACTTTTAAGAACCCTTTTCTTAAAATGAAAATTACCATCGAAAAGCATCTTTGGACCAACTGCAGAGATGAGCATTCTCTATACAGTTTATTAACAAAAAAATGAGTCCTAAAATGAGATAAACTTTTACATGATTTAGTTGTTAATAAACAACTGAAAACCCATTGAAATGTACTTTGAGAATAACTAAAAAACAGTCATGGAATAGCAAAGGAATAGTTCGACCGAAAAGTGAAAAACCACCGCATCACACACCGTTCCACGAATTACAAACAAAGATATGTTTAGTAATATATTGAGACACTAGTATCTGCGCTATTATCTCGCGTATACTCTTATAAAATATAAATCTAATTAAGTGTTTGTTTCTCAGAAAAAAAATTAACATTCACTAAATTTGTTAACACACCTAAACTTTAACTTAAAGTTAAGTTAAACTTTACATGAAACTTAAATATAAAATATAATAATAAAAAATTATTTATTTATTTTGATTGTTATATATATATGTATATATATATAATTTTAATGAAATTTATGATCATATCATTTATTCGGAAATATATATATTTTGTGCATAATGATTAAATAAAGTGAGAGGTGAATACATTGATCATAATGAAGTTTGTCGCGGAATATCGCGGAATAAAAAGATTATTCGAAAGGGAAAGGGCCACAGATGTGTCCATAGGAAGAATAATCTAATGCGTCGCGGAATGAGTGTCGAAAATAAAGAGAGAGAAAAGTTTTGCACATATTACAATTGTTAATAGAAATATATAGACAGAGTGTGAATATATGTAATGTATGTAATTGTATGTAACATATACTGAGATGATAGAGGAATATGGTAGAATATAACACAATATTCGCAATTCACGTATTGATTTATTGAAGCATTTGCCAATCATGAAGCATATTACGTGAGTCATTACATGAGAGCATTAATTTTGGCACAGCTGAAAACAGCTGAAATAATGCCACTTGACTCTCTCTCTTTCTCTCTCTCACTTTACTAGCAGTTATTATATTCTATTCTATTATATGTAACTAGTGTATGTTATATTAAGTAGAAAATGTCGCAGACCATAGTACACAATGTACTAATGGACGATATGTAACACTTGTTCCAAATATCATGTTAACTTATTATTCGTGTATACAGATGAACATAGTCACTCAATCGTTAATTGTCATGTTTTTACCCCTCTAAAAGTGAAGGCCGAATGCCGCTTTTTTACAGATCACAATAATTATCTGTAATTAGCACTGTTATGAGTGACATCAACAGTTGGAATTGTCTTTTTAATGTATTGTGCGTGTTTTTTACTAACATTATACTAGCATTATACACTAGTGTTTTACTGTTTTAATTGCTCCTCTCTGTGTCTATCATTTGCTAAATGTATATACATTGTTTTGTTCAATATTTACACATTATTCTCAATTAAAAACTTTTTCTGTCATTATTATTAATAAAATAAAATTTTAGTATCATATTATATTATATATTTTCATATGTCATTCATTATGATAAAAATATGAAATTTTTTAAAAAAAATAAAACATAATATGTTATTTGATGCATGATAAATGTATATATTTCAAAATATATAAATACAGCATTTTATGGAATTAGGCTTTAGAAAAACTTTACATTAACTTAATATTCAGTGAATATTGAGTAGATACTGAGTAGATTTTCAGTAGACATTTACTAGATATTCACTAAGGCCCTTTTAAAAGTGATAGTTAATTCTTTTCTGTGTCTATAATATTATAAAAGAGTAGAGATTTTCCAACTATGGTCAAAAGTTTGCTATGCACTGATAAAAGACATGAGTCAATAGAATGTGCTATTAATTTAGAGAAATTTCCGATGATGACAGTGGGATTAAAGCATAAAATATGAACTGATCCCAAATGAAAGCACCGCCAATGAAAGAGTATATATGAAAGTATGTGTGAACACAATTTTTTATATGTCGAAAAATGTATACTCAACACTATTCTAATCCTTCGGTGTGATAATGCAATTTTGACACTGTCGATCTTTATTCTTCTCATTCTTCTGTATTCTTCTTTTACCATTATATCATAGGGATAGTATATATAAATATTATTGAAAGGGGCGAAGTATTAGTTAGTGTTAGTATAAGTTTGGGTTACTTTTAGAGAACATTAATATTATTGTGACATTAAAGTATAATGTACGGTATGTACGTATGTATGTACATACCGTACGTATGTATGTATGCTTAAAGATGGTAAAAAAAGAGAGAAAACAATTTGTGGCCAATACCATAGCTGATATATTTGTTCATCATATGTCGTCGCGGTAATTCCAATAAATGTTCATTGTTCGGTTTATCAATAAATAGCATACACATAAATTATAGATAAGTTAGGTTTATTGAGGAGAGAGAGAGAAAGAGAGAGAAAGTAGACCGAGTAGATGTACTGATGTACTAGTATGTAGTAGACCATCATAGACAGATTGTTCACGAGGGATCGTCATCCATGGTACATAAGTGGCACCACACATTATCCGCAAATATTGCGCGTGACTGCATCAGAGTGGAAAAAGAAGAGCCTCACGAGAACCGTCTTTTACATGATTTCCATTGACAACACTCATGTAAGAATATAACCGATTTTGGCTGTCGTCAAAATTATCAGCATTCATTGAAAATGATCCCATAGGAACTCATACCAATCAAAAGCAAAACATTCACTTTCATACACTTTCATGCACTTTCTGATGAACATCATTGATGATGATGATGATGGTGATCACTTAAGATTTTCATGTTTCAAAGAGTGAACAGACACATTCGCAGACAGACCTTAACTTTAGTGTTCCGCAAAATTTTGTTCACATTAATAATTAAATAATTTTTATAAAAATTGAACATTCTTTTAATTTCAATGATTAAATTAAATTTTCATAATAAATGTATAATAATAATACATTAAAAATGATTGATGATTGAAAGATTTGTCAATATGAAGTTAGGTGCATAATATTGAGGGTTATTTTTTCGTGGTACACTAGTTTATGATAGTTTATTATGAACTATTCTAAAGTTTGAGGAATTCAGAGTCAAATGTCTTTGAGACAATCGCTATTTTGACTGTTATTGTGACTGTCAGAATATTGGAACATATGTGTAAATGGTGATTGCCTTTTATTACCAATGTAAACATTAGGGTTGGTCAGTAGCCTCTTCAGCAGCGAACATTTAACTTTTAGTATAGCACTAGTATATTTCGAGTAAAATTTTCTATTCATTCCTAATGGACTGAGTTCACCCCATGGGAAATGCTAAAAGAAGCACATAACAATTGCAAAGATGGTACCACATATTTAAAGAAAAATCTCAGATGTTTTAAACTTTTCATGTGCCTTTTTATTAGTCTTTTGTACTAATGCTAGTCCTAGTGCTAGTATACGTATATGGCAAAAGCCAAAAGGTAATTGTATGTCATCTTTGAAGATGTTGACTTATATGTGATTGGCATATACACACATACATACATGCATTACTTATACTTAACTCACATCACTATTATGTTTATACAAAAACTTCTTTCATATTTCTTAAGTTTTCATACAGAGTTAGTTTACATTAAGAGTAAAATTTTAGGGGACATTAAATAAGAATGTCAAAGTAATGGAAATGGAATATCTTTAGTGTGTTTTGTATCTTATCAGTTATTTAACATTAGTATTGTGTGTCTATTTAATGTGTTATGCTGCAGTGCGTGCGCATCGTGTCTCTTAAGTCGACATGGTAGTGTCACGCAAAAAAAGGTGGTGTCGTCTTTGTTGGCCCCTCCTTTCACAGCGAAAATGTCCCACCTTTAGTATTACCTCTTTTACTTTTTGTATTTAGGGGACACAGCATCGCCACAGCCATCGAGAGCCACAACTAGTGCTACAACTATTGCTAGTAACCGTCTCCCTCCGCCCACTTTAGTACATCACGACAGAGACGCTTCTTCCATCGGTCCACGAAAAGTCACAAAGTCTCATGACAATCACCGTATCTTCGGCGATATTCGCACATCATCCGCTATCACATCATCATCTGCTATTTCTTCATCAGTATCAGCATCACACGGAAAACATCACTTTAATCATCTGTTATTTCCTATGGATACGGTATGTGTACATTTTTACATTTTTTAACAATTTTTTTATTAAAATATTTTTTTTGCGTAATTTTATTCTCAATGAATGCATAACATAAATAAATAATTAAATTTATTTTTTAAAAAATGATTTGTAAATTAATAGTACACATTTTTAAAGTTTAAAGACTAATTCTAAACAATTTTGTTGCACTTTTTTTTATCTTAAGTTAAATCGGAATTAAAATAATTTATAAAAATATAAACATAATAATTTTTATTTTTTTACGTAAATATGTGTAATAAATCAATCATTCGCTCATATTAATTATTATCGTTAAAAATCGATTTTTAAAATATGTTTATTAATAGTATGCGCGCATTTAAATAAATTTTATTAATTTTTTGTAAATATTAAAAAATTTAGTCATTATTTAGTAAAAATATAAATAAAAGTTTCGTAATATAAACAAAAAATAAAAGAGTAATTTTAGAATTTGTTTTTACTGTTAATGAACAAATGAAACAATAGTTAATAATAGAAAATAATAGTTTATAAATGATTACATATGTCATATTATTCAGATGAACGCGTACTATAATAGTATAATAACGTAATTATTAATTTAAAAGTAATACTTTTTTCAACTAATAATTACTAGAGTCGTGTTGAATATTTTATATTTAAAGAATGATGGTAATTTAAGGATATTTCGAATGTGACGTGAATCCATGCATAGGAATCCCTTTTGCATTTGCATTTACCAATCATTTTTACCAATGCTAACATATTACATTAATACTATTCACTGTTC
>JAQIXB010000817.1:0-13812 GCA_034697405.1 Mesoplophora pulchra | reverse complement strand
AATTTTAATTTATTATAATATAATTTATAATAATTATTAATATATTATTAAAATGAAAATTGCAAAATTTTATTTAAAAATAATTCTTAAAAATTCATTAATTTACAGATAATTAATTTGAAAAATAAAATGACATGAGAGTTATACATAAGTTTTTTAAATAAATAAAATCATTAAAAAACATGTTTATTGTTACATTAAAAATCATTTCAGGTATTGTTTTATCAATTATTTGCAATAATTTATTATTAAAAATATTATATATCAAATTTATATTATCATTATTTTCAGCATAATTATTCCAATTACCGGAATATGCTAAAGTTAAGCGCACCAGTAATATAAGCCAATAGGCTTATATTAGGCCAGTGGGCTTGTATTTAGAGCTCACATTATTTATAAAAATATATAAGTTAATCATTTAAATTAAGAATTTTTAGCTATACATGTAATTTAAGTATATTTTAAGATATAATGTAAAAATAAAAACACAGATACTGAAGAAAAATATGAATAAATTTTTTTTAAAAATAATATTATATTTAATTATGTGTATTTTTAATAAAATATCTTTCAAATATAAGCAAATTTAAAGTTTATGCCAAATATAAGCCCGGGCTTCTAATTGGTCCACAAATTTTACTCTAAAAATGACTTTTTGCTAAATAGAAACCCCGCGCTTAACTTTTTCATAATTCGATAATATTAGTTTTTTATAATATTTTAATATTTTTATCATTTTACTCTTTTAGTTTTACATTTAGATTTTTTGAAAATAATAATTCGCATGATATGGATAATGATCACATGATTTTACATTATTATTAATAATTTTTATGTTTTTAAAAACATTAAAATTATTTAAAAATATTAAATTAATAATAGAATTTTGCACTCTTTCTTTATTACATGGATATGTAAAATTATTTTCGTTAATTTATGTCAATTGAATAAATTGCATTATAATAGTATTTTCAATGTATTTATTTATTTCACATGAATAACTATGATATGCATATGGTTGTAAATATTACATAATAAACACATTACATATTAAATACATATAATAAAATTTTAATTATTAATTTTTTGTTAATTGTTAATTAACCACATACGAATTGCAAAACATTAGATTAAATACTATTCTATATTTAGTCTATCTATTGATTTGATTAAATTATAAATGTCAACTATAGTATAGTAATACCTCTGCTCTTTTAGTGTCACAATTTTTGAGATAAATGCATAGTATACTTAAATGACCACATTTAGATTAAAATAAAAATGTTAATATTATGTTTATTTAAATTTAATTAAAATTTTGGTATTTTATTAGAGATGCATCTAACATTAACATACATACACATGTACATATATACACTGACTATTGTTGCATTATTTAAAGCTGAGTTTGTGAATGGAAAAAGTTTTCAATGTATTTTGTGGTACCATTAGTACCAAAGATGGTACTAAAGTTAACTGTTTTGGAATAAACATTTAGAAACATTTAGAAAATGTTTCCATATTTACTGATGTCAGAAAAGGAATTCTATAAAATTGATAATAAAATAAATCACTTAAAAATCAATAATTAAATATACCTAAAAACATCCAATAAAAGCTTTGGAATTTTTTTTTATTTTAAAAGTCCCAAAACTTAAAACATTATTAAAGGAATGGACGATTATATTATAGGTGATTATTGAACGATTTACTGTATTCACCATTGTATTTTAGAAATTAATTATTTTTATATATTTTGTTCTAAAATTAAATTAAATTTCCTATTTAATGTCACATTTAAAATAAATTTCATTATTTTTACTCACAATATACTAAAACATATACTAAATATTTACTGAAAACACATATCCTTTATGTACATTTATATAAATGACTAAAAATATTAAATATTACTTTATAATTAATTTTTTATCATGAAACAATGCTATTATATTATTTTAATATAAACGTTCAAAATTAATGGTTTCTATTTATTTTCATCATTTTTTATTATTTTATATTTTAATAAAATATCAGATCTCTGATAAAATATCTAATTTCAAAATGCCTTTAGATTATTTTGCTATTTAATGCTAAAAAAGTGTATTTTCCTTAAAATTAAGCCCTTTAACAATAAACTAAAATTATATATTTATAATAATTTTGTTTTTATATTTTTATGTTTTTTATTTTCTTTTATTTATAATTTTTTCACAAAAAATGTCAAAATTTAGAATTTTAAATATTAATTTCGACGCCATCGTTAACGATAAAAAATTCCACATTTATTATCCCTGACCTTTGACCCATCGATATCCGCTTAACATTAATCGATTTTATAATCGGAAGAATTATACATTACATCTATGAAAGAGTTAGTACCATTCTTTAAAAACACATTAATGACAATCGGAAATATCAAATTATCCTATTTACAAACAAACACTATACTTATTATTAATGAATGAAATAATGTCGATTTGAGCCTGAGCTTAGGCTAAATATGCTCAATTTTTGAAAGTATTGAGCCTCTTATTTCATACTCATGTTCAAGGGTTTCTGAGCCTAGGCTCAGTAGGCTAAGGCTCGGGTATGAGCCTGAAAAAATATGTAAAATTTATTTTAGTAATAATTATAATTATAGCAAAACCAAACTTTTTGCATTTTATGTTATATTTATGCTTAAAATTAATGCTCAATTTTGCTATAATTAAAATACAAATAATATAAAAAACGATTGCATAATATTTCAAAGTTAAGGCTCAAGGCTTAGGCCCAGGCACAGCCCAAAAAATTAAAGGTTTTGGCTTTTAAGTCTGTGCTCAGACTTCTGTTTTCAGAGCCTATTCCGTTTATTATTTGTTATTATAATTTAAAATGCAAATTATAAACAATTTACTGTTAAAATATAAAGAGATTTGAAAAATCCCTCATTATCAATGGATTCCGTTTTAGGATGTTTCACTGTATAATGTTCAAATTTTTTATTATTAAATAAAATATTATTTTTATGGATATACATATATCACAGATTTAATATATTATATTTTATATATGTATTGACACATATTTATGCGTAAAATATAATGAATAAACACATTTTTACATATTATATATTTAACATTAGCATATTATTGAATAATAATGTTATAATAATAATGCTAACTTTTAATTTAATGATAAAACATTTTATTTTATTTTTATATCATATTATAATTAAAAATATAATGTCATTTTATATATTATTATATTACATTTTATATTTTTATCAGACTCAGGGTTATTTCGGAATTTCGAAATTAGGGTAAAGTTCAAAATAAATCCGAAGTGTTTTATACAAATTTTTCCTTTAATTATTCCTTTGATTTTCCTTTTATTTTTAAAAAATTATTCAAAATTTTAAAATTTTTAATTTTAAAAATAATTTTTTAAAATTTGAATTCTGTCTATATAGACTATATATTTTTAAACATTAAAATTTGAAATAAAAGTGTGAAATATATTGTGTATAATTTATTTTTTATACATAAAATTCAACAAAATATTGCTTCGAAAAAATATTGTAAATTTTTGTTAAAATATACTAAGGGGGAGTAAATTAAATTTTAATTTTTAGATTTTAAGTCCCGAATAAGTCTCGAATTTTGTGCATTTATGCTTCCGATTTCCCCCCGAATATCTAAGACCCAAAAAGCTGAAACCACAAATTATATAAATTATGATTTTATATTAAAAAATATAATAATGGACACTTTTAAATCCTTTATATATTTATATGTGGAATAAAATAAAAGCCTCAATTATAATATTTATACATTCCTCTATATATTTATATTAAAATATATATGAATATTTTTGTTCATTTCGTTAAAAATCGATTTTGCGAAATATATTCCGAAATTTGGTCATTTTTATTCCGAAATTCACTATTTTTAATTCCGATAAAACCCTAACTGTGATGATTATATTATATAATATATCATATTATATCATAAAATTATATAAAATTATTATTTAAATTTATTATATTAAAAAATATCATTTATATTTTACTTTAAAAATTAATTAAAATTTTTACCCAAAATAATAAAATGAATTTTGCAAATTCCATTGTTGCATAAAATGAACATATATAAACACATTACAAAACAATACTTTAGGGTATATTTATGTTTTACAATAGCATTGCCATAAATGCATAAACAAATGTATGCACTTTTTGTTCATTTGTCATTT
Source organism: Mesoplophora pulchra (assembly GCA_034697405.1). NCBI lineage: Eukaryota > Metazoa > Arthropoda > Arachnida > Sarcoptiformes > Mesoplophoridae > Mesoplophora > Mesoplophora pulchra. The sequence goes on along the minus strand of JAQIXB010000817.1, from coordinate 9,573 downwards.
TGTAGTATGCTCTTATATCTCGAGTATTACAATACTTTATAATGTATTTGAATAACATTAAGTGCTTAAATGAAGTTAAATGCTTATATTTTAAGATAAAAGAAAATCTTTTATTTTTATTACACGCAAAATGATATACACGTGTATTTTTAAATATTATGTACATATAAATTAATAAATAATTTTTAATTTTTAATTAATTTTTAAAAATATTATTTTTAAATTGTAATTAATTTCTATACATATTGATACACGCAGTATCACATCTCTACGCACTAAACTTATGTTTATACTTTTGACTAAAATAACTTATAATCTCTAAACTTACATTTTATATCATATCACACCCTTACTTTGTAATCAAAAGAAAGATCTTCGGTAAAAACACCGAAAAACGACATCCAAATATTACGTGTATACAGTGCGTGAGATCATAAAGAGTCATATGTGCGCAGAATAATGCTCATATGCGCATATGTAAAGCATGCACATATGAGCATTATTCTCATTCCATATGCCTCTTTATAATCTCAGGCACTGTATATACAGTATGTATAATCATGTAAATTCACGCTTTAATACAGCAGAATCTCTATGACTGAAATTTTAGTAAAACAAAGGGATTCAGAGCTCGCGATTTTCTCCCATAGTTTTAACATTGGAAAGTATCTTTATAAAACCGAAACCGAAACCTCTACAATACGACACTTTTGAAAAGGCACAGTATAACTAAAACTTCAAAAATAATTTATTTTTTAAAATTTTTTAAATGATTTAAATTTTAATGCATAAAATGATTATTTATTAAATGTTTTGATTATTGAATATTTTAAAGAAAAATTAAAACATCTTATATCACAAACAAAAAAATATCATTTTTTCAGCCTCACCCTATAGCTAAATTTATGAGCATATTTCATATGTTTATCTAATCTAAGACGAGTTAAAAATAGAGGTCAAAGGGCATATTTGAAATTAGAAACAATAAAATGATATTTTTTTAAAAAAAATATGCGAACAAAAAACTAAAGTTTAGGCTCAAATCTCAGGCTCAGGCGCAGGGTTTCTGAGCCTATTCCATTCATTAATAATACACATGTAAACATGTACATGCAAAGCGCATAAACAAGTAACATGACCGCACATTTTTATATTTTATTATTATTAGTTTTCTATGATCAAATATTAACTTTTACTATCACTATTACTAGCATATGTATACAAAAAGCATTGCACAATATTAATAAAAAATATTTTATTACTAAAATGTATTATATTATAAAAGTAAAAAATCGTATATAAAAAATCTGTTTATATTATAAAAATTAAGATTTTATTTATTTTAAATTAAAGATTAATAATTATTTTTAAATTTTTAATAATTATATTTCTATATATTAATGTGTATGAATAAAATTCCATTAATTATTGTGTATGTAAAGTTTGCATTAACAAATACTAATACACATATATAATAGTGATAAAAATAATTTAGAAAAGATATTAAAGAGACTTAACTCATGATATAATATCCCCATTCAATTTCTAAATGATACTTAATGCATATAATTAATTCAAAATAATTCAACACAACTTTCTTATTAATAATGAAGAATTTAGTAATTATTAAATAGAGCTTTTTCTTACTTTTAGGCCCGGTCTTATAGCACGGGTGAACATATTTTTTTTCTTTGAAATATTAACATGTAAATTCAGTAAAAGACCCGGTCTGATACCCTAAGGTGCAATATTAAAAATATTTAATTAATAATAATATTATATATAACTGTTATAAAATATATTCTTATTATTTTTTAATTTTTTTAAATGCATTAATAAATACGTGTAATTTGTAAATAGCATTTACATGTATATTATTAAATAGTAAATGTACAAAAATGCGTGAAAATATTTTTTTAATTAAAAGGATAATATAAAAACATTTTCATAAATTACTACTGAGATTAGTATTTTTTAATTAATAAAATATATTGACACTATAGTCATAATACAATATACAGGTGCAGAATGTTCCAATAATGATGTTACTTTTTAATAAACGATATATAAAAAGGAAATGCTGCAATTTTATTGATCACTTTGTAAATGAACTTACATAGTATTTAGTGACACATTAAGAAATAGTATTAAATTTACAATGTATGCATAGTAAACATATTTTTATACGAATTCTAAGGTATTATTTTTTGTGAGAATTTTATAGAAAGAATTAAATTATAATAAAATTTTATTCGAAATTATAAAATCATTGTATAGAACGCATTATGTTAACAGTACAATAACAAAAGAATGGCTCAGTATTAATTATTTTTTTATTATTATTATTGAATAGTAAATTGTGCAATACATTGATGAACATGTTTATAAGAAAGAAATTGCAGTAAATTAAGTAATACTTAACATATCGTGTATACTTTATAGTGAAATTCATTGCAAAATTTATATACAAATTTTTTCTTTTAAACCTGTACCTAAGTGTAAAATATAATTTACTATGCTTTTAAAATAATTTAATATAAAAATATAATAAACATTTTAAAATTAATTTTAAAGTTCTTTTTTATTTAAAAATAATTAAATATATTTTTAAATAACATAAGAATTGAGTTTATTGTTTTTTATTTTCTCAAAAATTTAAAAATAAATTATACATTTATTACTATACATTAATTTATAATTTGAAATATACATGTATAATTAAAATCATTTTCAAAATTTATTATAATTTATTTATTTATTATTAAATGTATAAAATAATACATTTAAATAATAAAATTTTACATTTAAAATAAATATATTAATTAATAATATAACATTTATATAAAATTTAATATACTTTCCATAGAACCCCATATATAGTTTAATTTGGACCCCTCTGTATGTTTATTATACAGTGTTCAGAAAATAACTCAACACATGTATGTTTTGATTTTTGGTTATAATTATTTTATTTTATAATATATTTCAAAATTAATTTATATATAAATTGCTTATAATAAAAGGAATATTTTCGATATATTTTCGGTCACAAAATAATTACCGATATTCTGATATTTTGATTTTTTTGAATTGGAAATTACCGAAAATGATCACATTTTTAAATCCATTGACCGATGACCCTATTTATGTTAGAATTTAATGCTCATTTTTTGATTTTATATTCATCATTATGTTGACATTTAACCCCTGACATTTGTATGCATGAATATCGGCTGTGATTATAATTATTAGACTTTAACATATGACCCCGAAAATATACCACTTTTTTATTTCGGTTAATTATTATATCATTATTTATATTCATTTAAAAATTTTTATTTCTATTTTATTCTTTAATAATGGAAATATCAATTTATAAATAAATTTTTTATTTAAAATTAATTCATTAATTTAAAAAATTAAAATTAAACTAAACTCTATTAAAAATAGATGGGTTAAGTTATTTTCTGGACATCCTATATACATCCTGTATATGTGTATTTTTATACATTTAATTATAAAATTAATTATTTTATTTAATAATTCTTTATTTTTTGACATTTTTAATTTTAATTCATTTAAATTATTTTATTTTATAAAACAAATTTTATTACAATTCACAGACAGTATAATTTGAAACCATTGTGATTGGGAATTAAACTTTTAATTTGACACCTGTGGAAAAGTACTAAACTGTACCATTCGTAACCGTTATATTTCGCAGAATAAAATTTTCTTTTAATGCATTTCTGTATATTTTGTTTATTTTTTAGTTAATTATTTTACATATAAACACAAATTTCAAATATAAATATTAAAATTGTGCGTATAGTCATTAACTTAAAATTAGTATTCTTTGAATAATGTTAAACTTAATGTATGATAAAATTTAATGTGATTAATGTTTTCTGCCAATTTTTCGTCTGCAAATTGTAACATTAACATATATAATACATAACATTTTTTAATTTCATTTAATAATTTTAGTAATAAATACAATATTCATTATTAATTAATATATAAAAAACATTGTAATAAAACGCACTAAATTAAAATTTAATTTATTATTTTTTCTAAATATACATGGTGAAGTTTTTTATGTTATTTTATATTATATAATATAATATTATTTATATTTTATATAATTATTTTATGTATTTTATGTTATTATATATAATTTATATTATAATATTATAATACACATATCATTTTGTGCATTCATTTAATATTTTAATAATTAATAATAAATTTTAATACATTTATTATTAATTAATGTGCAAAAAAAGTGTAATAAAACTCATAAAATTTAATTTATGTTTTCGCTTCGAATATACATAGTGATGTTACTTTTCGGTCATGACATATTTGAATTCAGCGCATCGTGTTTTATAAAATAGCATCGGAATATTGAGGGTGTAACATTAGGCCGTTTTGGGCATGGTCCTTTTAATATTCTTTTATATTTGAAATTAATGTAAAACTTTTTGCCATTAAAATGAACATTTTTTTTAAATTAGTGACTTTAAATAATTAATTTTTATTTAATTAAAATTACGCATAATTTATATTTTTGTGTTTATACACATGTGCATAATTAAAAAATATATTATTTTACAAAATTCTAATTTAGTAAAACTTTAAAACTTTAGGCAAAAAAATTTGATATATTTTCTGTTAAAATTTTTATAAAAATTGCGGTCATATTTAGTAAATGACAAAATTTTAATATAATAACGTTCAAATTAGGTTTAAAACGCGTAATAATTAATTAAAATTAAATACTAAAATAAAATTGGATTATTAATTATATAAATTGCATTTTTTATCATTTTAATAAACTATTTTGAAGGTTCAGAATTTTGTTTAAAAATACTAAGGGGGAGTAAAAGAAATTTTTAGAATTTTTATACATTTAGATGCCATTTTAGCAAAATATTGTACTTTTTAAGCATTTTGTTCTGATAATTTAAATGTGCATTTTATAAAAAAAACATTAAAAATATAAAAAAAATATTTTTTTTTTTAATTATTTTTAAATTAATATTTTCAAAAAAAGCAATGAAAAAGTAAATCGAACCCAAAAAAGCAGAAAAAAGCAATTTTGCTTATTTTTGAATTTTTAAGCAAATCATAGCAAAAAAATGCAAAAAATTAATTTTTATGATAAAAACGACTTATTTATAGCCGATATGAACACATTCTATATATTTTTTATATATTCCTTAAAATATAAAAAAAGCATTTTTAAGCACTTTTTACTTTCCTAATAATAAAGCATTATTATTAATATAAATTAAATATAATATATACACATATTTATACATATTTAATGTCATTTATTCATTATAATATGCCATTAAATGTTAATAATACATTATAAAATATATAAAAATAATATATTACAATATACACATATATTATTATCAGGGCACGGAATTAGTCGGAAATAATTCCAAAAATCACAAATAAAATGATTAAAAATCGAAAAATAAATTTTATCGAAAAATGTTAATATACATTTATATTAATACTATTTATATATTAATATACATTTAATTAATATACATTTAATTTTATAAAAAATAAACTTTTATAAAAGTTAATAATGATTGAATCTTTGTTAAAAGACCCTCTAATATCCGATGGTAGTTCTTTATACATTGAAAAAGACTTTTCCACATCTACAGCCACAATGTGCGCATATATTTTAATTTTAAATTTATAATTATTTTTTGATATAAATAATTTAAATAATTAATTTTTTTCTCTAATTTTAGTCCACATTTTTGTAATGCATTTATAATATTTAAAAAATGTCCGAAATGTTAAATATTTAATAGCTTTTCTTCTATTTTTTTATTATTAATACTAATTATTGCTTTATTTTGAATTTTCTAATTATTAATAAAATATTCATATAATATATTCATTATATAAGTATATACTGATATGCAAATTAAATTTATATTTACAGTATAATATATATATATAAAATACAGTATTTGGACGATATTATGTTCATGCCACGCCCCTTTGTTAGTACTGTTACTACTACCCTTTGTTAATACTGTTTATGCTGCGTGTGCAATCAGCTGAGGGACATAATAGTGTATAACATATATAATACAATTTTTTTAATTTTTTAATTTATTTTTTTAAATAATCATAAACAAATGGGAAAAGTAATGAAATTCTTGAAAAAATGCAAAAATTGGAAAATCCGCCATACAAATTATAGCTTAAAATGCTTATAAATGCTTATAAATGTCTGATTCGTGAATAAAACATTAAACCCGAGAGATTCGTCTCTCCCTTTTTAAAACGGAAAATCCGATATTTTTTGAGCCGTGATTATTATAAATGTTTAAACATATATGATAATAAAGAGTTTTTTGGGTCTCTTTTAAATTGTCATGAATTTTTTATTTTATAAAAAATTTACATATTTATATATTAAATTAAACATTTTAATGTCATCTTTTAAATCTGATATGTTTTATTTATATTTTATTTTATATATGTTTTATTTATGTTTTATATATATATATATTTTAACAGTAACATTTTTTTAAAAAAATATTTGTATAAAAAATTAATAACTAAATATATGCACATTTTGTTTAATATGTATTTAGTTCATAATCTTAGTTATTTTAAACAAAAAACAGATTAAAAATCAGTTAAATATATACACTGATGTATAACTGATGATACGGGCCGAGCGGTTCGTTTTATAGAGGTTTTACTGTATCTCTAATATTTGTTTTAATTTTTATAATATAAAATCATAATTTTTTAATAATTCTAAAATATTCATAAATATAATAAAATATATAAAAATTATATATAAAAATTAAATTATAAAAAGAAATGTTAATAAAAACAATAAAAGAAAATTAAATTAAAAAATATTTAAAGGAAAAATTGACATTAAAAAATTAAAAGATGATGATTCAATAGAAATAATCGAAAAAACACAAAATTTAGAAATTGAATCAGAATCAGACTCAGATACTGAATAAGAATATGATTAAAATTAAATTTTTTAATTAAATATTATATTTATTATATTTTATATATTGTATTATTTTAATAAAATAATGTTCAAATATAAGTTAAATATCAAATTTAAAGTTTATGCCAAATATAAGCCCGGGCTTCTAATTGGTCCACATATTTTACTCTAAAAATGACCTTTTGCCAAATACAAGCCCGGCGCTTAACTTTGGCATATCCCGGTAATATTATTTTTTATAGACTAGCTCATTTTAGTATTGAATGATTTTTTAATTTTTGCAATTTTATTTCCTACTTTTTCCGTGCTCTGATAATAATACATGTATATTACTTTATTAGTAACATGACGAAGTAAACTCACAGAATAAACAAAAACATTAAAATAAAATGCTTTTAATTAAAAATTATATTTTTATATTTAAATATTCATAAAATATAATAATTAAATAAATTTATAAAAGAAATTGAAAAATAAAATGTTAAAAATATATTTTAAAATATATTTACATATATTTATATATTTGTATATTTAAAAAATTCATAAAATTAATTAAAAAAATAGAAATGATTTATTTTTAGTTTCGGATGTATGTCTGTGCCATATTTATACGTGTAAAAAATGTGAGCGTTTTCGTTACGATATTTGGAAAATAATCTTTTTGTATATAAGTATCAGGTACGGCTTTGATCGGGTTTTTGTCTTTTTAGTAAATATTAAAAAACTGATTTTTATCTAAAAATATAATGACACATATGTTCATTTATAAATTTATTAATATAAAACATAAAAAATAACATTCAAATAATTAGTTTCATTTATATATTTTCATAACTATTTTCATACATTATTTACCATAACTATTAACATGATAATAATTTTCATTATAATCATATAAAAATAATAATTAAAAATAATATTAATATAAATGTTTATGTGTACTCATTATTGAAGTATTATATTTATTAAAAGAGAAAAATAACAAAAAATAGTATATTATTTAATAATATTAATGAGTATATCATTAAAAAAATACAGTCGAACCTTATTATTTACAAATGACAACTACAATATGATATAATATAACATATAAAATTTTACAGCATGAGTTAAATTGATAAATAAAAATATAGTATTTTTTCATTTTTAAATATTTTCAAAAATAAAAAAAATTAATAATTATTTCTTAATAAATGTGTAAAAAATTAAATAATTCTTTGAGAGTAATTTTTAAGTTATTAATTTGTGGAATTCCTGTATCTTACATGTCAACTATAATATGGTGTGCATTGTTTTATATTATTATGTTTGAAAATACTAAAAAAGACTAAAATATACTCTATGATTATGAATAAAAATTTAATGCCTATGCATGCATATACATGTACCTATGTTTACATATTTAAGACTTAACATGTTCATACACATGCATTGACTCTTCACACATATTCTCATTTACACGTAATCATAGGGTATAAACATTTACACATTAATAAAAATAATTTACAATGTACGTATTTTATAATTAAAAGATAAAAATTAAAATAATTTTTAAAAATAAAATTATATAATTAATTTTTAATTTTTAATATTTCCAAATGTTTTTTGAGAAATCGTTTTTAAAATTAAAAAATAATTTAAATATTATTACATATTTTTGGAATTTTTTAATAATTTTTTAAATATTAAATTCTATTAATAGTAAATTTATATAATAATTTCATTTATTATATATTATTTTATAATTTTACAGATTATACTTAAATATAATAATGTCAAATTTAATAAATTATTATATGAGAGATGTGATTTTCGCGAATTTATTAATGCAAAAAATGTGTAAAAATATTTTAATTTAATATTAAAATATTAAAATAAAATATTACATTTGAAAGTGACGTTATAAATGCTCATAATAAACAATAATATGCATACAGAGGTTAAAATGCCATTAACAAACTCTTAATTTAAATTATTATTAAATTATTGTAAAATATTACATTCATTTTCAAAATATTTGTACATACTCATTCGTTAATGGATCGATATTAATTCTAAATTTTATGATCATTTTTAATTAATAAATTCATTTATTTTAATCTTTTTTTAAATATAATTTTTCGGTGATTATCAAAGGCCCTCACAATTTATTTTAATGTATAAATATAAATTATTAATTTTAATAATAATATACAATGTAATGCCATAATAAAACTTCAAAACATTAAAGATTTATATTTTAATCTTTTACATTATACATGTTTATTATATTACATGATTATACAAAAAATATTCATATTAAAAAATTATATATAAATACTAATAATACCATAGCTCTGTTACCCAATATGTGAATGAAATTGCTTAGTTTATATGTGCGCTTAGTTTACAGAAAAAAGTTAAAATAAAAATAAAATAAATATAAAAAGTACACTGTTAAAAATTTTAATAAAAGGTCATATAATAATACTATAATTAATGTAATAATCAGAGAACGGATTATTTCGTGGATTCCGAAATGAGTACAGTAAACTAAATCCATCGTAATTACGGTTTTA
>JAQIXB010000816.1:0-13825 GCA_034697405.1 Mesoplophora pulchra | reverse complement strand
TTTATATTATCATTTAATATGATAATATATAATGCGTGAAGAAACGGACGGTGAAGAAAAGTCCATGTGAAGAAACGGTACCACTTTTAAATGTGATAAGAAAATGTGAAGAAAAAGGAACGTTAAGAAAGGGACGGTGAAGAAACGACACTGAACCGTTTTATATATATAATGCAATAACACGTATGACATGCCAATATTAGAGTCTTAAATTAAAGTAAACATACTGTAGATATATAAATATAATTTTTTTATATATTTTTTTACTTTATTATCATTTGGGAATTGACTAAAGAAAGTATATACTGAAAAAATAATACATTTTTCAAAAGTGCTCTCACATTTTTCCTTTAGTTATTCCTTAGAAATTCCTTAGCCCATTCCTATGCTATTCCTTTGCTATTTATTTCTTTAGTATATACGTTCATAACGTTACGTTCAATATCCCTTTCACTATTTACTATCACTTTTTTAACATCAAAAAGTACATCACAGTGATTCCACTCTCAGCAGAGCAAAGAATGGCACAGAATAGCATAGCATAGCATAGTATGGTATAACACAGAGCATACTAGAAACTAGTAAAACTTAATATCTATTTACCTCACATAAAATCACAATTGTACACTGATAAAAATATAAAAAAATCTAACTCAAGACATAAGCAATATTATTAAATATGTTACCATATATCTATAAAATTTCAAAATACCTAAAGATATAAGAACGAAAATCATTTTTATACGTGAGGTAAAATGGTATCATAAAATAGGATGTCATATATAAGAATAGAATGGAATAGAATAGAGTTGAATATTGAGCTTTACTTTGAAAAGTGTATCATAGTATCATAGTATAGTATGCATTAGTATTACAGTGCATAGTGAATATAGCGTTATGTTTGATGTAAGTACATACATAGGGATAAATAAAGAGTATTGAAAAGCATCACTCTCTGTATACGTTCGCATTTTACAATTCTCATGTGTGGCATTATACGCAAAAGAAAAATCGGTTAAAGAGAAACTATACATGTATACAAAAATATGCTATTATATTGTATTATATATTGCAATATATACTATCGTTGTATGTGTATACTAACAGTATATGGCTTCTTTTAGTGTGAAACTCTATAACAAAATATTATATGAATAAAGTAATACGTGTAAAATATGCTACAATCAGCATGCTATGTTATGTTAGTATCACAATTATTTGAATGGTACAGTATCAAATAGAAATGGATCAGATTCCGGGAGTTAAGGAAATCAGGGAAAGTTAAAGGCTAAGTAACCAAAGAAACTAAGCAATTTTACATAGTTACTTATATACAGTCGAACCTCCCTAAGGCGGAATCCTCCTTAAGACAGAAAAATGGTCCGCTCCCAAATTCACTCCCATAGTGTTATCATTAGGAAAGACTTCTCTTAGGAAACAGACACCTCTAAAAACATAATAAATATAACCTCCATACGGACATACGCATTTTAATTTTTTAAAAAACGCATGATTTAATGACATAATATTGACATTTAAAATTAAAATATTAATTAATTAATTAATTAATAAAATAATTATTTAATACATAAATTTGCAAAAAATTAACCAAAAATGTCAATGATTTAAATATAGTGATGTATAATTTTTAATTATATTATCGCAGAACAACAATAACAATTATAATACCCTATGTATGCTATAAATGTATCATTAATGCGCACTCAATGCTTATATATGCGTTTGTTTATGTTTATAATGCTTAACATATGAATATAGAGCATCAAAAGGCACATCAATGATACTTTAGACTATGCATACTGAATAATATTCAGAGTGTTCAATTTAAGGAAAATACTTTTTTATATTTAGAAATATTTAAAAATACTTTATATGCATCCATATCTATCATAAACATGCCGTTTTAACCGATAAATTTTTATTAAATAAATGTAATTTTCATCATTAATTCGCTGTTAACGCAGTAATTTTGTTAAAAAATGTCGATAATTAAGTGATTTAATTACAATTTCATTTGTAAATAATGTTAAAATGCTCAAACATCATTAGGTGTATATTTAAATATTAATAAATAAAACTTGAAAAAATGGCATTTTTTATCAAAACCTCCTTAATACGGAAACCTCCATAAGACGAACACGTATCCTGCTTCTAATCTATTCCGTCTTAGAGAGGTTCGACTGTATATATAGCTTATTTATTGATTACAATCGATTACCTAATAAAACGGGTAAAATTTAGAATGTGTGAAATATGGAAAACTAAGAAATAATGAATTTATTGTTTTATTGATTAAAACTAAAAAATTGGGAAATTTTTAGGGAAAATGGGAAACTATGGAATTATGTGCTTTATTATTCCCATTGATATTAATTGAGAACATTAAAAACATAAAAATTTTGAAAAACGATAAACATGGGAAATCTTAGAATTTTTAAAAATTTTCCCGGGAATATGCCATCTCTACTATTAACACTACAAATACTAGAAATAGTGAAGTTAAATCTGATAATAAATTACTTTACAGAGAAATTGCAAATTTCGATATAATATAACAGCACCACATTCAAAGTAATTGTAATGGTATTATATTATAGTGCCCGTAATACATGGCAAATAACGTCATACTGTACTATTACCATAGAGAAAGTGTGCGCTAAAATATTAGAATATATTTGTTACAAATTTACCATTCACTTATACTATTGTCTTAAAAGTTTAGTAAAGAAAAAGTCTTATATCTTATACTGTCGTATTTTATTCATTTTTTAAAGAACAGTATAGTATAGTGTTTACTAATACTAGTGATAGTACAGTACAAGTACCAGTACCAGTACCATTACTAGCACTAGTATCAGTCTATCGCTATTTTATTAGAATATCGTTTGGGAATTGCTATAAATTTCTATGGTATATCCATAGAAATATATACATATATAATATAAATTTATATAATAAATATTTATATAAAATATTTGATGCAAATTTATCACCATTGAAACAGAATGACATCATACATTTAATGTGCATATGTATTAAAAACTATTATTGAATGTAACAAATAAAGTACAGTAAAACCCTAAAAAATCGAATATAATATTTTATAAATATTGTAGTTACATATACAAAATTTGTATTTACTGAGGTTTTACTGTATGCGAACATATGTAAAATAACTTAAAACATCGTTATCATACGAACATATTTAATATGACCGTACGCATAAACATCATTTACTATTAATATAATACACGCGTGTGTATGTGTATACACTCCGATAGAAAAAGATAGAGAATCGCATTTAATTGCAATTAAAGTTAATTTAATTAAATAAAATTTACAATTTATTTCATTTAATCAATTTTATGTAAATATGAATGATATAATTGCATTATAAATTAAATATATGCCCATTTAATGCAGAGAATGGTCATTCGGTATTTTCCTTTTGTCAAAAAAATACAAATTTATATTATTTAACATAAACTAACATTTAAATTGCAATTAACAAAATTTAATTATAAAATTAAATAATATATATCATGCTAATTATATAATATGTAAAATAATAATTACTATTATATTATCGCGGTAAATTAAATATTAAACTTTATTTAATTTATATAATAAATAGTGTCAAAAATTGCTTTTTTTGCTTTTTTTTTTATTTTTTTAAGAATATCCTAAAAATAAGTAGATATGTGTCCATATCTATAAAATAAAACATGACCGATTAAAGCAAAATAAAAGTGCTTTTTATACTAAAGTTCTTTTTTATGCTTTTTCTAAGCTTTTATTAGTTTATTTTATAAAATTTGCTTTTTTATTTTTTTAGTTATTATTATGACAAAAATTTTACATTTTTATAGAAAAATTTTAAAAAATTTAAAAATGTATTTAATATGTAAACGTAATAAATAAATTATTTAACAATTATATTTTTTATTTAATTGCGAATTATATGATTATATTATGATTAATTATATACTTAAATAAGCATTTATATTATTAAATAAATACTTTTTTTTTTAAAAAGTGCTTTTTTGCTTTTTTGGCATGTTCAAGTGCTTTTTTCGAAAAAAAATCAGCTTAAAATTTAATAAAATAATTTATTTTTTTTGTAAAAAATAATTTAAAAAAATTGAAAATAAAAGTTTGAATATGTGATGAAAATGTGACCTCTATTTTTACGCCGATATGACTGAGAATGATCGAAATTATTTTTAATTTTTTATAAATCATATGATCATAAATCATATTTAATTTCATATTAATTTTTAAGTTTTTAGTAAATTTCATTAAATTATCAGCAAAAATTAATGACAATAAAAATTAAGATATCTAATGTCTGCTGAAAAACTGCCATAAAAGTTCCAAATTAAATTATAACGGATCTTTAAATTACAATTAAATATGATATGCTCAGAGTATAAATAAATAATAAATAAAATAAAAGACTCATGATATATTTGTTATTATATAGCGGCTCAGCCATGTTCAGGCGATCATTTTACATGCGCATCGGGTAAATGTATACTGAAATCGTGGTTTTGTGACGGTGATAATGACTGTAGTGACGGTACGGATGAAGATGATTGTGTGCCGAGAGTCTGCATAAATGACCGTGAATTTAAATGTGCGAATGACCGATGCATAAAAAGGGAATGGCATTGTGACGGTACTGACGATTGTGGGGACGGTTCAGACGAAGAATGTCGTATGTCATTCATTCACATTTTAATAGCTTTTACCACTCTTTATAGTCATAAATATACTATGGAAAAACATATATAAACATAAACGTAATTTAAATGCTTCAATTTTTGCGTAAATATACACTTATTCTATTAGCATTGCATATATTATTATGCGCAAATATTATGGCAAAAATTTCAAATATTTAATTAATCATAATATAGTTCATGATTTTGCATTAATACACATGCTTAAAACTATCATAAAGCAATTGTATACATTTAAATATTATCGAATGACACACACATAACAGATCCTCTATTATAAGCAGATAGCTCATTCTTAACAATAGCATTTTAATATTGCATATATGTTTGTTAAGAATGCGCTTTCTGCTTTTTATAGAGGAAATGGTATGTGTGTGTCATTCGATATAATGTTACAGCGAATCACATTTTATTGAGAACTTTTTTGTAATTGAATTGTATTATAATGGGTTAATATAATGGGTTAACTATTATTAAATCGCTGTAATACTAAATGCATTATAATACATTTAAGTTAAGCTTCGATAGAGGTGTGCACCTTAAACTGCTAATTTTTGTATGTACGAATGCGGTCATTGTATTCCTCTGCTAAGTCAGGTTAGGTTAGATTAGTTTTTAGGTTAGGTTAGAAATGTTTATATAATATAATTACCGAATTTATTGTGTGTTTAAACAATTCACGTAATAATGGTGTCAAAGAGCTTTAGTAAAGAGGACCCGTGTTTTTAATAAATGATTTTAAAGTGATTTATACAGTATGTTTGGTTATCAAGGAAGTTTAGTGCGCAGAATAATGCGCATATGTACATGTGTACATATGTACATATTCGCCTTAATTTGTGCAATGAGCTTCCATGATAGCCAAACATAGGGTACATTAACACACTTGAATACACTCATATTTAGTTTATTGTTATTTTATAATAATTAAAAATTCAATACCCTTTAATTAAAAATAAAAATCAATTTTAATATTTAATTAATGAAAAAATTATGTTAAATTTTATTCATAATTCGCTTTTTAATAAAAAATATTTTAATCGATTCTTTTATTTAATGATCGATTATATTCATTAAAAAATGCATTCATAACGTAATTAAATCTTTTTACATTCATTTATTACATTATAAAACAATATTCGTAATTATATCATGGGACTTTATTGTACGTACGTTATTATTATATTGTATATCATACAATATTATAGTTATAAAATAGGAAAAGATTTATATACAGTAAACTCTTTATAATTTCACATTATTCTGAAGTCTCAACTTTGGGACAATGTTAAAGTATAGGGAAATAAATGATATTTCATATTCTCACATTCACACACTTTTTAAAAACGATCACAATGACTCTAATGTTAAATAAAATTAAAAAATAAATTAAACTCTAATTTTTATCATTATTTTTCAATATTTTTTGTTCATAATTTTATTACAAAATTATTTTATGGAAAATAAAATATAATTAAATATAATTAATTTTTAAAAATTATATTAATAAATTATATTTTTATTAATAAAAATGAGAAATGACATTTTATTTTGTCATTTCATAGTCATATTAACTAAAATTACCTAAAAAATTAATCACATAATTTTGATCACACTCTATTATTTCACACTCTAAAAATAGCGATTTTAATGATGTGGAATTATTAAGAGTTTACTGTATGCACTGTACAGGGGGAAAACAGCACAGCGAACACTTTATATATAATTAATAGATTTATTTGTAATTTTATATTTTAAAAAATATGATAAAAAATATATTTATAAAAAGAGGGCCGTCCGTGTGCAGCGTCCGAATTCCGATGTCATTCGGGAGGATGCATATCATTATCATGGCATTGTGATCATGACACAGACTGTAGTGACGGTTCTGATGAATTAGACTGTGATTTGATGCCCGTCGATCACGTGACATGTCCAATCGGTCAGCATCGGTGTAGAAATGGACGATGCATATCCGAAGCGTATCACTGTGACGGTGACAATGACTGTGGTGATTGGAGTGATGAGGAAAAGTGCGGTCAGTAATAGTTTTAGTAATAATACATTATGTTTATTATACTTTTGTACTCAAATATTGATACACGTGATTGGAAATTATGACTATAGATAGTTTATTATAATGTAATGCTTATAATTTTTTTAATTTTTTAATTATTAACTGAATAATAATATAAATATTATATTATATAATAGTATACATGCACAAATAGACTATATTTATAGTAATAATTAGTATATACTAGTGCACATAAAACGTACATTTACATGTGTATATTACAATATATATTATAATTAAAAATATTAATTAATATTAGTATATAATGGAAGTATATGATAATTAATTTAAATTAATTTAAGTATTTATTTTATAATAATAAAGTATAATATACTTTTAGTTATAGCACATAATAGTATAGTTATAATACTAATGTTTAAGTTCATTTTCACTATAAAATAGGGAAATATGACATATAAAGATGGGAGATTCCCGGAAAGTTTAAAATTCCCTTTATATATTTTCCTGTTTATAATTATAAGAAATATGTTAAGAAATAATAGTTATTTTCAAATTTCCAAATTAAATTTTCAGTTTTTAAGTATAATCAATAGTAAAAAAACAACTAACACTTAAGTTCCCGATTCCCTTAACTCCCGGACTTAATCCTTTACATTCCTAATGAAATATTCTCATTGATACTAATAATGTTAACATCATACCATAGGGACACATTAACATTATATAATAGCATTATATACTATTTATTTAGAATATGCATGTGATATAAGTTTATAATGATTGAATTGTCCCTCAGAGGGTCGTGTCGAATGTCGGAACGGAGAATATCGATGTACCGACGGTCAATGCATAAACGTCGAATGGCGTTGTGATGGTGATTCCGATTGTGATGATCATTCCGATGAAAACAATTGTCGTGAGTATCATATGTGTATTTTTTTATTTAATAAAATTATAGACAATTACTAGTTTTTGCAATTACATTATATGAACTATTATTAGAATAATTTTTACGAATACCATAGGCAAATAAATAACTTTATATTTAACACGAATAAAGTAATATCTGTATGCATATGGTATATTTATGGTGCACCCTTTTACCACACATATATACACTTTACCAATATGATTCATACCAATTTACCACACTTTTTTTATTTAATTTTATAATGCGGGATGAGTATAACCTATGCTCACTTTAAGACCGCATTTAAAAAGAGAGATAAATGAACATGTATGGTATTGTTATATTATAGTCAGAGCTCGGAAATAGTCGGAAAATTCGCAAATAAAATGATAAAAAATCGGGAAACAAAATAGAAAAATAAATTTTAAAAATGTTAATTTACATTTATAGGTTATTTTTCATTATATAAAAATTTATTATATTTATTATTTGATAATTAATAATGATCGGATTGAATTTCTATTAAAAGACGTTCTATTATCCGATCGTAGTTCTTTATACATTGAAAAAGACATTTTCACATATACAGTCACAATGTGCGCATATAATATTTTAAATTTAAATTCATAATCATTACTTTTTAAATAAATTTTTTAAAATCCGGGTTTTATCCGGCTATAAATAGACATATATAGCTATTATTTAATACCTATAAATTCCTGATTCGTGCATAAAACATTAAAACCGACAGATTTCTCTCTCTCTTTTTAAAAAAATTTTAAAAAATCGAAAAATCCCCTTTTTTCCTTGCACTGATTATAATATATAATCAAGGAAAAAAAGATCCAATATATAAATTGGAAATTAACCATTTAAAAAACTTATATAAAGGTTTTACTGTATCGTAATTAAAATTTTTTGCATAAAAATAAATTTTCATTTTTAAATAATAAACAAAAACAGCATTAAAACGTAATGAGAAAGAAATGCATTGAAATAAATAAACGAATGAATGAATGAATGAATGAATGAATATACATTAATTTTTGGGCCGCAAAAGTCATTAAATGTCAATTTAATATATTTATTTATTAATAAAAAACGATCCTTTAATTTAATTAAATATAGTTTTAGCTTTGAATTTATTTACATTATGATTGTGAATGTGTAAATGTTTTTAAATTACTTTTTTAATTTAAAAAATAAAAGAAAAATTCTTTTATTTATATGTATAATTAAAGGTAAATTAAAATTAAGCGTTTGCGAAAGAAATATCCACAAAATTTAGGTAATGTTTTAAAACACGAATAACTTTAATAAACATTTGTTATTTTAAAATATTATTTTATTTTCTGTAAAATAATTATAAATCAAATAATATTTTAATCCATATATATATAATATATATAATATATATAAATATATATATATATATATATATATATCGTGTGACAAGTTTTAAACAGGAATATGGAATGCACATCAGCAAACTTTAAGGCGTTTCAATGCATTGTATACAATAACATGTGTTAATGTATTCATTCATTGATTTATCGTGAAATTAATATATCACAATTATAAACCAGAATATGACTGAAAATCTTTTTGAGTGTAATATTCCCGTAATATTACGTAAAATACCGTAAAAATCTATTTTACATTAATTATATTATAATTTTTAGATTAATTTTTAATTCACATTTATTTTTATTTTCAATTATCTTTTCATAAAACTTAATTATGGCATTTTTTATTATATTAAAATATTATATAAAATATTTACGTATATTATATATTAAATAAATATGAATGTATTATACGGTAAAACCTCTATAAGAAGCTCCTATGGAAAGCGATACTTCGTAATGTTAAGTTTAGGAATAAATTTGGTAAACAGAACATTTATCTGCTTTGTGAAAGTTTCCTATTTTTAGAGGTTATGCTGTATATAAATATATTTTAATATATTATTATATTAAATATATGCATAATTTTTGAATTAATATATTATAAAAAATATAAATATATAATATATTATATTCATTTTTTCTATGAAAATGCAAATTAAAAGATAATTTATAAAATATGAGATTAATATTAATATTAAAATATTAATAAAGATTTTTAATTAAAAAAAGTACTTTTATTACTACTGATGTTATATGTACTAAGCCAGTAAAAGTACCATACGTACCAAATAAATCTGCTATTTTTTAGTGCGTATATTTAGTAAAAGTGTTAGTTATATTTTGTACGTATTGTATTTGTATTTATATAGTGTTAGTAATTAGTGAGAAAACTTTTGTATAATTAATAAAATGTATAATTTATTTAAATGTATATTAATATATTATAAATTACATGATGTACAATGTGTGTATGCATTTGACATTTATGTAATGATGAATTACTTTATCATTGTATATGATGAATCACTATACCCTTTTACCTCACATTTTAATGTCATATAATATAACATATATGATAAAGGAAATCGGATGCGTTTATATCTCTCATGATATAAGTGCACTTTTTCTTTAATTTCCGTATATGCACTTTTTTCCTGAGTTATAAATGTGCTTCCATCATGTGCATGATACTAGTAATGTACTAAATTCAAGTGATGTGCTAAAAAATATAGCAAAAAAAGTTTTTTTATATATATAATAAAACTAAAAACTTTTTAGTGTTTACACTTATTTCCTTAGAGAAAATGGATACACTTAAAACTCAAATTATAAGTACACTTTTTCTATAGTATCGATTTTGCATTATTTCTTATTTTAATGATTGTTTCATGTTATAAGTGTACCCTTTTACATCTCATTATAAAGACGCCTCTCTATACAGTAAAGTAAAGTAAATGGGTATGCATTAAAATAGAGTAAAAAGTCTAATACTTTCAAAGTAAAAACCCTTATAACTCAAGTTATAAGTGAATATTTTAGCACATTTTTGATAATGTTATTTTATTTGACATGATATTAGCATCAAAGACATGTTCGAATGAAGAGTTTCGATGTCGCAGCGGACGATGCATACGCATAATATGGCGGTGCGACGGTGATGCCGATTGTTCGGATCACAGTGATGAGGACGGATGCGGAAATACGCGTTTGGAATGTACGACGGGGAACTTCCGCTGTGGTGATGGGACGTGCATCAGTTTACAATACGTATGTAACGGTGCTCCGAATTGTCCCGATGCTACGGACGAAGATGCAAATGGGACGTGTGCATCGGTGACCCCGTGTCGTGAGGACGGATTCCCGTGTCAACATCTATGTATAGCCACAAATAACGGACGCCATCATCATTGTGCGTGTAAAGATGGTTATCAGATCGGTGACGACGGTCATTCGTGTATGGACATTGATGAATGTACACTCAAAGAACAAATATGTTCCCAAAAATGTGAGAATTCAGTTCCGGGATTTCAATGCTTTTGTGGAAAGGGATACCGTATGAGAAATGATAAACGCCGCTGTAAAGCCATTGGTCCCGAACCGTTTATAATGTTCGCGAACCGCTTTGACATTCGTAAAGTGTCCATTGACCGATCGGAATATACGTCCGTTATTAGTAATCTTCAAAATGCCATTGCAATTGATTATCATTTTCGTTTGGAATTAATCTTTTGGTCGGACATTACCGCAGATGCCATATTTAGTGCCTCATTTAACGGCTCAAATGTTAAAGCGATAATAAACGCGGGTCTCATTAGTGCGGGCGGAATAACCATCGATTGGATCGGGGAACGGATTTTTTGGACCGATTCCGGCACATCGCGTATTGAATTCGCGAAATTAAACGGTTTAATGAGAAAAGTATTGTTTTGGAAATCATTGGAAAAGCCCCGGGCCATTGTTGCAAATCCCGAATTTTCCACTTTATATTGGACCGATTGGGGTCAATCGCCCCGAATTGAAAGTGCTTTTATGGACGGCACAGGACGAAAAACTATCATTGAAACGGCTTTGTTATGGCCCAATGGACTTACAATTGACCATCCCTCTGAGAGACTCTATTGGGTCGACGGGAAACATCACGTGATTGAATCCGCAAAATTCGATGGATCCGATCGAAGAAAAGTCATCGAAGGTAATCATACATTATATTGGCATTAATACTAAATTAATACTAAATATTTTACCTCAGTTTATATATTTTATAATTTTGACAAAAAATTATAAAGAAAATGAATAGAGTACTTATGCCATAAGTACTCTCTTTGATAAGGAACTGAACAACAAAAATGTAAATGAGTAGTAAATGAGTAGTAAATGAGTAGTAAATAAGTATTATATTATAAAGATATATTTGAGGTAAAAGCGTAGATAATAAATGAATAATGAATATAAATGTTTTTTTATTTATCATAAATCAATATCTCTTATATCTTTAGGCGAAGGTGAATTACCCCATCCATTTGCTGTCACTGTATTTGAAGATAGCATATATTGGACCGATTGGACAACAAAAAGTATACACACCTCTAGTAAATTATCGGGTAAAAACGGTAGTGTCATACATAACAAATTGCAATATCCAATGGATATTACCATAGTGCACCCTTTAAGACAGCCCGACATTTTGGACCGCTGTGCACGTCACGAATGCAGTCACATATGTCTTCCTAATAATATCACATATAAGTGCGCGTGTCCCACGGGATACCTCTTAGAGACTAACTATAGTTCGGTAAATTTCGGGAAAGTATGCAGGGATCAGCCTGACACTTTCCTAATATTCACCCGACGTAATGATATCCGATGGTTGTGCATTAATTGTCCGGATGATGCTAACATTGACATCGTATTACCTCTAAAAAGTATAAATAGTGCCGTTTCTATTGATTATGACCCATACACGTCCACTATTTTTTGGTCGGACGTGCAAAATAAGTCTATTAATAGAGGTTTTTGGAACGGCTCACGTCAGAACACAATAATATCGCGATCATTGGAATCGCCCGCGGGCATAGCCGTAGATTGGGCTGTTAATAACATATATTGGGTCGACACATCCCGCAATGTTATTGAAGTGTCACATTTGGACGGCAGCAAAAGGACCATAGTCCTTTGGAAAGGACTAAATCAACCGCGGGACATAGTCTTAGACCCTAAAAGTAAACTAATGTTTTGGAGTCAATGGAATGGTAATGTTAATGTGGATAATGTTAAAGATTCAAAGATTGAAAGATCGGGTATGGACGGTTCATCACGAATAATAATACATTCATATAATATAACGTATCCTCACGGGTTAACTATCGATAGTATAAATGAGAAAATTTATTGGACAGACTCAGGACAAAAGCGTATTGAATATTCCAATTTCGATGGTACCGGAAGAATAACACTGATATCACGTAATGTTAAACATCCCTATGGTATCGTTGTTTTTGGTGATTATGTTTATTGGACAGATCTGGAAATACGTTCCATTGAAAGGATACATAAAATACAGGGTGATCAAAGAAAGACACTAATTGCAGGTCTCGAGAATCTCATGGATATTCAAATATATAATAATGAAAGGGCATCATTGGATTTAAGGGAAAAGAATGCGTGCACTAAATCCGGATGTACTCATATATGCCTTTTATCGCCGTCCGATGCCGGATTCCGGTGCTCGTGTCCGACCGGTATCAAACTGCTCAATGACCACAAAACATGTGCCAATGATATGGAACGATATTTAATCGTCGCGACGCGAACATCGATACGACGGATATCACTTCAGGTCAGAGGTGTAATATGTTTATAGTTAGAGAATATTCCCAGAAAATTACATTATTTTACTGTTCAGATAACTTTTAAGTTCCTCAGACTATAATGGATAAGGACATCAATTGTTTAGTTTACCTTTTAAAATCTTCTATACCCATTTATCTCGTTTTATATCTAAGTATTAGTAAAAGTATACATATTAATTAAAATTAATTTTTTACTTTATATTAATTATTAAAATTATATTTTCATATTCATTATCTTCACTTTGTATTTAATCTTATATCGTGAGGAAATTATAATTTTAATTACCCTAAAGTCCCATAGATAACCCGCCCCCGTGGATAACCCGCATGGTTCAAAATATAGTAATTTTATAAAG
>JAQIXB010000815.1:0-13828 GCA_034697405.1 Mesoplophora pulchra | reverse complement strand
TATATATATATATATATACTAGATATACTAGTACCACTTATTCCTGCAAAACACACTGTATATTGGTAACGGGTCATCGAAAATTACATGGTTATTTATATGAAAAATTTACATTTATCATTTAATGCTCATAATTAAGTAAATAATGCACATTAATATATAAAAAAGAAATAAATTTTATTAAATAATGAAATAAACATTTATATATTTTAATTGAATATGAAGTGAAATGACCGTTGAAAGAGTGTACAGAGCAATGCTACAGACAGTGCAGTGCCACATTTTCAATGCTTCGATTTTCGGTCTCTAATTTTGTATGTACACCACGATTGTAGTAATGGAATGTGCCCAATCGATAGTTGGGCTGTGGCTCTATCATGGCTCTATCATAATTCGCATTCTGTACGCACGCGGATTTACCCAAAAAAACCCGGCATTATCCGGCACTATCCTACACTATGATCCAACAAAAATGGTTCTTTAGTTATTCTTTAGTTAAAATGAAAAATTGACACGCGCTTCAGAGGGAAAATAGCGGATTCATTAAAATTACTTTACATGTATTTAATATCATTATACACCTTTTCATATGTAACAACAATTATATTATTTAAGCATATTTCAGAAACAATTATTTCAATTTTATTATAAAATAAAATTCCGCGAAAATATTCAAATGTTAACTTAAATAAGAAATATTCAAAAATCATATGCTATTAATTTTGTAAATTAATAAATCATAAATGCGATGATGCATCACAATTACACGCATATGCATTTAATACTCATTATGTTTTAGTAATTTTATCATACGTTACATATGATAAGAGATATGCGGTATCATCGTTTAAACGCTTAAGTATTTTACACTTAAAACATATCAATTCACACATTCACTATCATTATACACGTAATTTAATGTAAAATCATAAAGAAATTTATCCATAAAATGATTGTTATAAAATAAATTAAAAGCAATTTATAAATAGAATTTTCAATAATTCAGCATTTTAAAAATATAAACTAAAGAAAGATGTGCTTAATTTTAGTTTACAAATTTTAGTAATAAATATTTAGAAAAACGATAAATATTCTAAAAGTTTCATATATAAAAGAATTTTAATATAAATAAATGTTCGAATATTTAAATAAAAAATTATTTTTAATAAATTTATTCATTCATTTTATTGCATAATAAACGTAACAAAATATTAATTCAAAAATCGAATGAAAATCAATTTAACGATTGACGAATGATGTAAAATTATTAAAAATTAAACATAATCGATAATGCATTTCCTTTAAATTCCTTTAAAAACATCATTAAATAAATAACATTTTAACACTTTTTTCAAAAAATATTATTAAAAAACAATTTAAGTATTAAATTGTGAATGTCCCATGATCCAAATCCAAAAATTAATCATATATTTTTTAACATTTAATATTTTTAAATATAAAAATATTTAATTAATCATTTGCAAATGATTGAGTCACACATACACATGGTCATTGACAAATGCTCTTTAATGACACCATTGTATTCGTGATGTGTTTTTTAATATTCACATAAATACATTTCATAATCAATTTTTAATATAAAAATATAATCATCAAAATTTATAATTAAATATTTATATATAAATATATAATATTAATTCATAAATAAAATGTTTTTCGACGAAAATTAGTAAATGTGAAATGACATTTAATAGTTTCGGACTCAAAATTAATAATAAATATTTTCATTTTAAAATGCATTAAAACTCAATTTAATGCATATTTTAATGAAAATATTAAAATATTAAATAAAAAATTAAAAACATAATTAAAAAGATAAATATGAAAATACATGAAAAATGAGAATATACACACATTTAGTATCACTTAATTCAAAGGCAAAAAATGGCGATATGATCATTGAATAGCAAAATATTCATTGAAATGAATGAATGAAAAAAATGTGAAAAATAAAAGCCGAAAAAAGAATAAATTAAAAATTAAAAAATACGAATAATGAATATGAAAGAGAAATGTGTAAAAAGACTCACTCTTCAAAAATGAAATCAAATGTATGGTCTCCAATATTCAAAGCTTTGGAATTCACACGAATCAATGGAATTTTTTTCACATAAATTTATAATTTAAATTAAATGCGCGTATACATTCATACACTTAATGAGACTCTTAATAAATCCAAAATTAATATGTTTAATTAATTGGATATTAATGATGATAAAATGCCGCACATTCATTGAAGAGAATCATGCATTACCGCATCATATTCACGAAAATCACTCATAACCTCCATCATCAACAGGGTGCGGCTCCACTTTGGCTCACATCACTCACACAATTCTCTGCCAATATTTGTAGAGGTGTGCGCTCACACTTTTACTCTTTCATACTCTTTTATGCTCTTATACTATTAGTACCATTTACTATACGAGTATTTACTAGTACCAGTACTGTACTGTCCTGTACTGTATTGTACTGTACTGTACTGTACTATCCATTCAATGCTTTATTGATTTTTTATCCATATCCTCACATGTATTTATAAATACATATTTATATATATTAAAATGTAAAAATATTTAATTATATAATACATATCGTGATACACTTTTTAATTTATTATAAAAAATCATTAACGATTTTTATAATTTAATATTTTAATTTCATTATGAAACTTAAGTTTTATTTTTTCGTATTTTAATATTTAATTTTTATTCATTTATTATTTTAAAATAATTTTTTGTATCGATGCATATAAATAATGTTTTTAAATTTAAAATTTAAAATATTTTTAAAAATTAAAGAGTATTTTTAAATAATTTAATTATACATTAATAATCTGATAAATAATTAGTTTTTATAACTATTTTTATCTAAAATTTACCATTAATTGAAACATTAAAAAATTATATATTATATTATACCCCAATAATAATATAATTATTAAGATGTATCATTAGTTTAATAAAAATAAGTTTTTATGATGAAAAAAGTTATATTTATAATTAAAATTAAGATAAATTTAAATCATAAATTAAAGTATACATAAATAACTTTTTAATTATTCTTTTGTATTAAAGAAAATGAAAAACAAAAGCTCAATTTTCAGAGTCATTATCAGTGACTAGTGAATGTCAATGTATTAATAAAAAATAATTAATGCATTGAATTAGAATTTTAAAATAACAAAAAATGATTAAAATTTCAATGCATTAATTAAATAATAAACATAAACATACATATAAATATTCATATGTATATTTACATATATGTTCAATGTATGTATATACGTATCACAGAGACATATTCGACATTATATAATATAATAATTTACTACATAATGATTTTGTTATGATATTAATATAAAATATGCGTAATTAACTATTTTATGACATTATTATAATTTATAATTAACATGATTATACAGATAATTGTCATTTTCTCATTTTTAAAGAAAATTTTTTTAAATTCATTCATTTTAAAAATATTTATAAACAAATAAAATGTAAATTAAAATGTAAATAAAATTAAAAACATAAAATTATATTAAAATATCGCAATAAATTTTAAGGTAAATAATAAAAGGCACAATTTCTATAATCGTTTTTAAAACTTTGAATATGTTCGAAAAAATCATGTTAAAAATAAAATAAAATTAAAATTAATAAAAATGATGGCGCATTAACTAACATATTCCTTTGAAAGTATACGATGTAAGAGTGTCACACAAAAATACGTGAATATTTTTTGATCGATAAATAAATATATTAATTTTTGTCACGTAAATGTATGTTTTCATACGCTTGTCCATGACCATCAATATCCATATCCTGATTCAGCAGTGATTTCGATATATTATTGGTTATGTTATTGGTTCGTGGGGGAATCGGGGGTTTTATTTGATTATTTTGCTCATGTATGAGCTGATTCCGCGGAACGATTTGCGGCGGAATATTATTAGTATTACTCGAAGAGGCAGAGGCAGCACTTTGGATAACATTCATCACATTTACATTATTCCCGATGCTTATGATTGAATTGGGTCGTGATGATGACATTTTACCATTATCACATGCATCTTCAGCTTCTCCCGTATATTTGATATTTGTATATTCACGTCCCGCCTGAAGACTCTTCTAAAAGTACCATTTTTACATTTATATTCAAATTAATAATTAGTGATAAATCATTATGCTTATAATTACTTAATTTACAGGTAACTTAATTTATAAGTAAAGCAATACCTGTCGTGCCAATATTCGCTGCTGAAGTGTTTCAATATAATGCTGAACCGCTAAATACACGAATTTGTATTGTGCTTCCGTTTGGACCATACCCGAACGCTGTGAACGCACCATTTGAATGGACCTTTGAATATCGATTTCACAGTCTAAACCGTGCTTTTTTATCTGATCTATGATTTGGTCGATCACAATGAAAGTGCCCGTACGACCGATTCCAGCACTATGCTCAGTCATAACAATTTATACATTAAAATTACATTCATATAAATATATACGAAAATATTTTAATTTTTTTAAATTATTATTTAATTATTATCATCATCTGAAATATAAACATTTTGAAAATAAAAATGCCGATAAATCCATCATTTTAATAATACACTTTTTCTCTTATGATATATTATAAGAATATTACTTTAATAATGCATTTTTCGAATGACATTTTATTTTTTAAATTTTATAAAAACTTTTAACATTAAATCAATTATTTTATTATCATTGTCAATTACCTTTGTCTTTCATTCGGTAAAATTTGAATATAATGCTTAAAGAAAAAGGGTGTTTTGAGGCAAAGTATTCGTGGACCATATTCTAACATTTTAAAATAAATAATTTTTCACCATAAAAAAACAAAGAAATGCTTTGATTTTGGCCGTCGGTACAGGTATTTGACCAGAAAATTGCCGCTGTTTTATTCTTTGCGTTTCCCTAAAGAACCCATTTCTCATCTGCGGTAATAATTCGTCAGAGAATTTTGTCATGTTTTTGTCATGAAAGATGGTAATGCACTGTTTTGTTTGGATAATTCATGAGGTGCCTAAAACATGCTTTGGACACAGTCCCGATATTATTTAAGTTTTGGTATACGGTCGTTATTGAAGTTCCTAATCTTTCAGTATTTTAAGGGTTTGGTGTGAGTCGGCCTAAATCGGTGTCTTTAGGATTTATCTAAAATTTTTAGGATGTCATTCGGTGTTTATTTTAAAGGTCGAAAATTTTCGATTAAAATCTTTAAAACAATAGTTATGGCATTTTAATATACTGCACAAATATTTCGGGTGACACTGTGGCCGAAATGACTCCCGAAACTAAAATAATATATTTTGTATGTGAGTTTTATCGGGAAATTGGTCACCCATCATTTCGGTGATAATTAAAAAAATTACTTTTATTAAAAAAATAGCATCGAATAATTGTGTAATAATTGTGTTATTAAAAAAATATAGAACTTTTTTGTTTTATTCATAACAAGAAATGATGTCTGAAAATTTAGTTTAAAAATATGCATTATTAAAGTAATATTCTTATATTCTTATATTATTATTTACATTTTCTAAAATTATTTAAAATTTAATTTTATGTCTTTTACTTAGTTTGTCATAGACCCATAATGTAAAAATGAATTTATCACATTTTTATTATATTACATTACTTCGAATGGCATTACACTCATTTTTAAAATTAGTAATTTCTTTTGAATATGCGCTAAATTCTCTTATGCTTAATATGTATTTCTCTGCTCAGATACAAAAAATGTAATAATATTAAAAATGAGTGTATATATGTCCGTAAAATAATAAATAAAATTATGTCCAAAAAACCTCATTATAACGTAATTAAATAATAAAATTAAATAATGATTTCATAATTAAAATAAAATTTATTACATAACATTATATACAATATTATAAACAAAGAATAAACAAATTAATATGAGCAATTTTGTCCTCTAATTTTTTTTTATTTTTAAATGTATACTGAAATAATTTTTTTTCAATTTTTTTCAGTTCACCAATTTTTAATTAGATTTTAAAAAATAATTTTAAAATTTTATTATAATTTAGTTTAAAAATTAAAATAAAAGATTTAAATAAAAAAGTATTAAAATTAAGTGTTCATATCAGACTTTGCGCATTCACTATTCATAATATATTTACAATTAAAAAAGGTTTATAAGAGATATTTTGTAATTAAATAGGGATATGATTCTGCTTTTTATACGCGGTCGCACAAGAATTAAGTTTAATTTATTTTGTCACATGTTTGAAAATAAATTAAAAGTAATTTTTGTACATAATAACTATTTTTATTTACTGTAAAAGCTATATTTTATGCTAAAAGTGTATTTTATTGTGGATGCTTTAAACGTGAGCATGCGTATAGTATATTTGTATTAAAATACACTTTTAGCATAAAATAAAACTTCCATAGTAATTTAATATAAAATTAACCGATTAAAATATACAGTCTGTAATCATATGTAAAAAAAATCAATTAAATTTTGTAATATTATTTAAGCATTAAAATTATAATTTAATTAAAATATAAATATAATGCTTAAATAGTAATTTATTAAAAAATTTGCCAATAATTAAATAAAATGTTTAAAACTAAAATTTTCCACCTTAAGTAGCATTTTGACAATAATTTTGAAATCTCAAAACATTTATAAAAATTATAAAAAAGCATTTTTATGATTCAAAAGGCCAAAAGAGGTAAAAGTACATAAAATGACAAAAAAAAGGCATTATGATGCAACAAACATCAAAAGCCAAAATTTTTGTCATAAATTTTCGTATTTTTAAAAGATATGGATGCATATAATATTTCTTTGTTTTTAAAAAAAATGCATTTTCCTTAAATTGAACACTCTGCTCATATATTAAATTTACTTTATTAAAATATGTATTAATATTTATGAGTGTAATAAAATGATTAATATATATATAGTATATAATAGTATTAATTGTAATGCATACCTGCAGTGAACAACAATTGGGCCCGCATCTTCGATGGATTCCTGTTTCTTATTCACTTCATGTAGAAAATTGAGGACACATCCGGGGTCAGAGGGTACACCATGATCAGGCCATGCTGTAAAGTGATAGTGATAAATTGTCCGTGAATTTTCATCTTTTGTCACTAAAAACTCTCTCAGAGTGTAGTCTAAAGTTGGTTTTTCTGACACTGTTTTAACACTAATTTTGCCCATGTCTTTGGTATGACCTTTGTCGGCCCAATAACGTACACACTTATTCTTTCCTCTTTCAGTTTCTTTCGTGGTCATTACTATGACAGCACTATTCTCGTGCCAAACCATATACCAAAAGTCATTCACCGTATTAACCAATGGACCCTGAGTTGCTATGTATGTCTTTTTATTACATTCTAAACCATTACTTTCATCTTCAGCCTAATTTATAACATTATTATTATTATTATTATTATTATTATTATTATT
This sequence comes from Mesoplophora pulchra, assembly GCA_034697405.1. Lineage (NCBI taxonomy): Eukaryota > Metazoa > Arthropoda > Arachnida > Sarcoptiformes > Mesoplophoridae > Mesoplophora > Mesoplophora pulchra. The sequence goes on along the minus strand of JAQIXB010000815.1, from coordinate 6,325 downwards.
TATTTCTAAAATTTTTAATAATGAGCTCTATACTTTAATAGTATTGGCATTTATATAATCTGATCCCACAACAGAAGTATCGACATCGCGAAGTAAAACACGCGTATAATCGACTAAAATATGTTAAAATTTAAATAAAATTAAAAATAAGAAATTAATTTGAAAGATTTGGCCATACATGGTAATATATTTTTATAGCGATTCTTAACTCTATTTTCAGGTTTTTGTCCCTCTTTCCGTGAATAAAGGTGTTTACATTCCTGTTGTTGCAAATACTATAATCATATAATTAATATAATCATAATTAATATTTCTCAGTGATTATTCAGACCTCAAATTCTTCCCAAAATCCCGCTTTTCCCGTGTTTTGTGTGTTTTCTTTCGAAAGGACCTTAACGCGGTTCTCAATGGTGGAGGCGGTGATGCGTGTGGCGTTAAACGGGTTTTTCAAATGCACGACATTACCCGTCGTTTCCACCATAGGGTTCTTTTTGTAATGATCCACTAAATCGGTTAAACTTTCGAATTTATCACCCCCTCCGACGTCGTATCTGTTATCATGGCACCGTATGATAACGTGAGTCACTTTATCGTCGGTGCGTACGGTGAGGACATAATCCCCGGGTTTACTTTGAGATTCTCTGACCAAAAAACTCCCGTTTTTCCCCTTTTCTAACACCAGTTTCTCAGCGTCTTTTCCCGATAATGGTCCGTGAAACCATCGCTCTGACGTGGGATCAGATGAATTAAGAGGGAATTTGAGTTCAATGATTTCGCCATTTTTCTCCTTTAGTTGTCCCTGATTTTCCATGTAATACTGTACTAGTTCTGCTAGTGTGGCAAACTTTTCACCACCATAGAGATCATAATAATCTCCGGTGTTTTGTATTTTGATATGAGTGACCTGTCCATTTCTTCGTACTGAAAGGGTGAAATCCCCGGGGTTCGATTTACTCGGTCGCGCCAAAAAACTACCGTCAAAACCCCGCTCCATTAACATCCTTTCCGCGTCCACACCCGACACGTTCGGGTGAAACCATCGCCCATGACTTTAAATGCACGCAAAAATCACTCATTTCAATTCATTTAATTATTAATTATTAATATTTACCTTTTATTACATGCCATTGTTTAACATCATTCATCTGATGAATGCACTTTTTAATGTTTTTATTTTTTAGCATCATCTGTGAACAAAATTTTCAAATATAATATAATAAAAGGCAAATTTTAAGAGAATACGTCCGTAATATGCATGTATATAACGCTCTAAAGATGAGTGTATATGTAAAAATAGAGATGCGCGAATTGAACATTCAAATCTTTCGGACTCTAAATTCGAGCATTTAGAACATTTCATATTTATTGATATTTTATATTACCGTTTTACCTCACATATGAGACCGGGTCTTATATCGCGAATTTTTCAATGAATATTTTAAATGAATACAAAGCAATGGTCTCACCTCATATTATAAGACCCCTCAAAAATGGAAAACCATAAATCACGAAAATAATTAAAAAATAAATAATTCAATAAATACTTTAATAATTAATAATAATTAAGGTATGGGAACTAAAGAAAGAGTACACAGCCATTTTATAAATACACACAAATTACGTTACACATATATATTATATATATTATTTCATCACTTTTTGACTTAACCCTAGTTTTCCCATAGACCTAACCTAACCCAACTTAACTAATATAAAGATAAATAATATAAAAATAAAATAAATAAATTTAAAAACAAAAAAAATAATATACAGGCAATGTAATTTTTAGACGTAATTTATGTAATACCTATAACATTTAAGTAAAAACTATTTTGAGACATACGCATTCATAATTGTTAATGTTCTTTAGTTTTCATATCATAATTAACAAATACTTTGAAATAAATAATTAGGAATTATGAATTTAAATAATTTATTTATTTTATTTAAAAATTAATTATATTAATTTAACGTATTATATGTACATACGGGGTCCTATACCTCTAGGTATAAGACCCCTCAAATGAGCACTTATTTTTAATTTTAAAAAATTGAACATCCCTTGAGAAATTAGAACAGGTCTTATATGTGAGGTGAAACAGTACAGTTCATAACATCATAGCAAAAAATTAGAACCTCAAAAATAAGTGAAAATGCCTTTTTTACCTTTTGATGTATCTCTTATTTGGTATCAAAAGAATAAACACATAACAATAATACATAAAATATAAAGACATGTTAACTAAGTACAGTGAAACATTCAATCATAGCTCTAAATTATAGTATTATTATACGATCAAAAAACCGGTGTCTAAACTTTTGTCGCGGTGTGTAGTTTTATCCATTTTTTCGCTTAAAATTTGTATTTTATCATAATTGAATTTTAAAGCGATTTCTCTTTTACCCATTGAATGGTTTATTTCTTTCGAATTCAATGATATCATCATTTCTTTGAATGATAATGTCATTCTAAGAAAGGATTTCATTCATTTATACGTCACTTTTAAATATTAAAATGAAATGATTAAATTTTGGCATTCATTGTTTTGTTTAAATTAAAATTCTTATTTTTGTACATTAATAACATTTATATATTAATTAATATAAATGTTTATATGCATGTTAAGTTAGGTTTAAGTTAATTTATGTGAATGTAACTGTAAAACGATGATAGACCTAAACCTAAGGTTAGCCTAAGACTTAAACTAAACTTAATTTTATTTAACCCTTTGAAGCATCATTTGGAATCACATGATTTATGAAAGTTTTATGCATATCGATATATCATTAGAATACAATTTTATCATTTAAAAATATAATTTTTTATTAATTAAATAATATATTTACAATGATCCCAGTTCTATAAGAGATATGATTCTACTATTTAGATGCGCCTTCTATAAAAAACACAATCATATCTCAATTCAATTGCAAAATTATCTCTTATAAAACTGTGATCGTTGTATATACAGTAGAACCTCCGTAAGGCGGAACCTCTATAAGGCGTAATAGAATTTTGGGCCCGAATCCATCCCATAGACTTAACATTAGGGGGAACCTCTATAAAGTGGAAGCGAACGCTTCCGCTATAATATAACTATATTATAATCAGAACCTCCAAAACGAACGAATATTAACTTTTTTGCCCGAAATATTTTTAATTTCACTTAAATTTTTTAATTAATTTAAATATTAATATACAGTGAAACCTCTACACGACGAACGGCTCGGGCCCAAGATTTTATTCCGTCTTAAGGAGGTTTCCGTCTTGTAGAGGTCCCTATGTAAACCATAGTAAAAAAATTACTTTTTATATAATGTTTAGTTTACTATATAATGTTAATATTGAGCCGTATTTTATGATTAAAGTTAATTTTTATCATTATTTATTTATTTATTCATTTATTTAATAAATTTTTCAATTTTTAAATCATTTCAGCGGAATGTGCATGAAACAGAAACTTTTTCATTAAATATGTATACGCATGTTTTTTCAGTTTATATTTAATTTAATTAAAATAATTAATAACTAAATATTTTACACCCTCATATTTATATTGATTAAAATATTTAAGTGAATTATAAATATTTCGGGCAAAAAAATTAGAATTTCGTTCGTTTGGGAGGTTCTGATTATACTATAGGTATACTATTATTTAACAAAAAAGCGTTCGTTTCCGTTTTGTAGAGGTTTTCCCTAATGTTAAGTCTATGGGAGGGATTCGGGCCCAATATTTCATTCCGTCTTAAGGAGGATTCGTCTTGTAGAGGTTTCATTGTATTTGGTTATTATTTTAATTAAATTAACTAAAAACTTTAGTTAAAATATGCGTTCATATTAATATATAAATATTAATATATTTAATGAAAATTTACTGTTTTATATACAGTACAATATGATTAAAAATTGAAAATTTTAATAAAAAATGAATTAAAAAAATTTAATTATAAAATAGGGCTAAAATACGGTTAATATGTTGTTAATATTATACGGTGTGTTCACGTATATGGTGTACTGTGTACAGGCGCCTGTATAACTGTATACCTGTATACTGTATAACACACTAAACATTATATCGAATGACACAAACATAACACCTCTTCTCTAATATGCAGCGCATTCTTAACAATAGCATATTACCATTGCATTTATGTATGTATTTAATTATAATTGTAAAATGCATATAAATTTTATTATAAAATGAATATTTTATAAAAATTTACATAAAATTCATTATCTTTTATTAAATAAATGTTTTCCATTATTATTCACACATTCAAATATTCGATTCATAAAATTAGTAATGACTAAAGACCTAAATTTTACGCAAATTATTTGACCAAAAAAAGTTTTTTAAGTGCCAAAAAAAGCAAAAAAAGTAAATTTTTAAAAATACTGAGGGGGGAGTAAAGGATTTTTTTTGAATTTTGTTTATGGAATTTAAAATCCTTTTTTTGAATAATTATATACATTTTTGGACATTCTGTTCATATGTGAATCCATTGTAAACTTTAAATATGATTTAAATAAAGTAAAATGACATATTCAATCGAAAAAACATAATGATAATAAAATACTAAAATCGCATAATTCAAAAGTGCAATTTATAAAAATAAATATTAAAAATATGGAAAAAATAAATATTTTTCTGATTTTTTGAATAATTTTTTTTAAAATTTTCATTTTTTAAATGAATATTTTCAAAAAATGTTAAAAAAAGTAATAAAAAAGCAAAAAACAAAAAAAAAGGAGAAAAAAGTTAATTTACTTTTGAATTACATTTTTGAATTACATTTTTTAAGTAAAATGATCCAAAAAAAGTAAAAAAAAAAGCAAAAAAAAGCAATTTTTTTTTGTGTCAAAGGTCACAATTTTTATATATATGGACACATATTTAATTATTTCTTTGATATCTCTATGGTCTGAAAAGAAAGAAAAACATCAGTAAAACATGTGCTTTAATCGGTCTGTGAAAATATGGATCTGTAAATAGTCACAATGCTAATGACCGCACTCTTCTGGTGTTTTCGATAAATTTTCTAAAAGTATTGAATGTGATATTAAAGAAATCACTATGTATTTTTAAAAAAATTATAAAAACGGTATAATTATAAAATTATTAAAATTTTAAAGATTATTAAAAAGATGCAGATACCGAATTAAAGTAATGCGGTTCATAAGTCATAATGGTCATAACTGAAGTATCTAATTTTATGCTTCTTTTATGTCGAAAAAGAAAAGAGTACATTTTCCAATTTCGCTAATTTTACTGAATAATAATAATTTTATTTTAAATAAATATTTTACAATTTTAATGTATTATTCAGAACATCCCTAAGACGGAAGAGTTCGTCGTAAGCAATTGATTTCGTATTTAAAATAATTTTTTAAATTATTTTACTCCTAAAGTACAAATCATATAGTATTGTGTGATACATCGTTAAATTCAAAATTAAGTGCAGTATTTTATGATATAATAATATTTTTAAAATTTTAAAAATTTTAACATTCGGTTCATATGTTAACATTACGTAATTTTTTTCAATTTTTTTAAAAAAATATTTTGAGGGTCCTCCGACATTTTTTATATGTCATGCATATTAATGAAATGCATATGCCATAAAAATATTTAATTTTTAAAATGAGGGGACATCTCTAAATAAATTATTGAAAATTTTATTCCATTAAACTTTAAGAAAAAAAATAATTTTAAATTTAAAAAAATACATTTTAAAAATATGTAATTTTAGAGATTTTTTGACGTCATAAATGACATTCTATTATTTTTACGTTTTCTGTAAAAAATTATATTACTTAACTGTACTAAATCATGGAACGGCCATTTTTAATCATAGGGAAAGGTTATTTTTTATATTTGTGACCATGACCTAAATCCTATTGATATCTGCTGAGCACGATTTTAATTTGGTGATAATTTTACATTACGTCTATGACAGAGTTAGGACCGTTCTTTGTGAATATTTTACTTTAGTATTCTTTATACACTTTCAAAGTTTTGTAACAGCATTTAGTGTGTATATATATTATTAAATTATATATCATATTAATAATTTATCGTATAAATGTAAAATTTAAAAAATTAGTGCATACATATACCGTCTTAGGAATCTCTAAGACGGTAAATTCCTTAAAACGAAAATTATCCGTCACCAATAGATTTCGTCTTAGAGAGGTTTTACTATACAATAGGTTTTTTACAAGAGGTTTTACACTGCAGTATGTTCACGTTTATAGTGTACTCAGTACAGGCGCCAGTGCTATTCAATGCGTAAGCTTAACATATGCTTACGCATTGAATAGCAC
>JAQIXB010000814.1:0-13838 GCA_034697405.1 Mesoplophora pulchra | reverse complement strand
TTAATGATACATTAATTTTATGGATATTGTATTTGTTATAATGACTAAAATTTTAAATAATTATATTTTTAAAAATATTTCTAACATTTGTAAAAAACTTATATCATGAGTAAAATATGTGTGATTAGAATGCATACCTCAAAGTATAAGAAATTGAGATAAAAGGGTATTTAATTATTACATGTATTTACATTTACTATATGTTTATATGTTCAATTTGCGCTTAACATTGTGCGCGCGCATCAATGTTGCACTTTTAGTTTAAACATACGATATTTTATGCGAATCATAGCTGTGGTAAAAACAGGGATTTTATCACAGATTACGGATTAAAAAGAGAATTCCTAAACACAATGGTTGCGAATTATGGTGACAGCGAATCGCACCCGAATCAGTATACATACATGGTCGGAAATTCCAATGAAAATGGTATCGGAAATTTCTGATCACATATGTCCAAAAGTTTCTTTCGATCATTATCTGCAAAAATAATGAATATTTTAAAATTAAATTTTAATGTTAAAATAAACTTTAATATTTTGTTATAACCTCTTTCTTCAAATTCCATTATCGATTCATCATTTTTTGATTCATTACCCTTTTAAATAATAAATTAATATTTTATAAATGTTTTAAAATATTAAATATTTACATTTTTTGTATATGATTTAATTTTATTTATTAATGAATTTTTTGAAACTTTTTTCTTAAGATTTAAAGACATAATATTTTAATTTTATTGACTTTTTTAATTTCTAAAATTAATTACTAATATTTTTTTTGTGTTAATTTATAAATGTTATTTTAAAAATTTTAAATATTTATAAACTTATAATTATAATTTTTATATATATTTTATTTTAAATATTAATTTAAAAATAAATTTAATTATTGGTTTAATAATAAAATACTATTTTTATGTAATATTAACTTAAAATTGATACAAAAATATGTTTATTTTAAAATAATTACGTGCGTTTTAAATAATTTAATTTTATATGATAAATTATTATTGATAACATACATAACAATGACGGATAAGTTTCCGTCATATAGAGGTTTTAGTGTACTTTTATAAAATAAGTTTCGTATACTTTTTTCACAGTTATCCTTTAACACATCATAAAAAGGCTATGAAAGCTAAAACATGGTAAAAGAATAATAAGGGTTATGGCTTCATATTTTAATAATAAGCTCTTAAAGAGGTTTCACTGTATTATTTCCTGTGACAATAAAAAAATTATTATTATTTAATTTAATATTTTATTTAAACATTATTTTATTCAAATTAATAAAAATAAATTAATAAATTATTTCTATTTTCGGATAAATTATTATTTTATACATTTTATTTATGATAATATTTTCCGTTATATTTCATTATATAATTAATAAATACATTGACTTTCATTAACTTAGTTCAGTCATGTTTAATAATAGAAACATTTGTAACAATGATTAAACTAAAATTAAACACAATTTTAGGAAATATTTTTCATAACAATAAAATGATAATAATAAAATAAATATTTTTTTTGCGATTTTTGCGATAAAATAACCATATTTTTAAAATATTAACATAAATATTTAAAAGTTATATATGTAATATTAATATTTTGGAGCATACTGTAGATTTTAAAAGACGATGCGAAACGTTTCTCTGAAATTCCCTCTTTTAATTGAAGAGCTGAGTAATAGTTCCAGAGCCATGCCAATGCACTTTCTATGGGAAAACATCACCGTTCTTTAAAATATACGGTATGTTTTAGGCTCATATGAAATCATGATTGTGATTTCTTTCCTTTTTTTGGGTGTAATATTATAGTGTTATTATTTTAATATTATAAAATTTTCATTAATATTTATATAATAAATAAAATTATAATAAAGTTTATTAACTTTTTTAGGGGTAATACATTTGTAAATATTTAAGTAAAAGTAACATATATATATAATTATTCATTATTTTCTATTAAATAACTAATTATAATATATATTATAAAACTATTATATTATTAGAGTGTTCAAAACTGCTTTTTTATGTAAAGGAATATTTCAAAAATAATTAAATATGTTCCTAATGCTATCAATAACATGACGAAAATGTACAAAAAATTGCTTTTTTTGCTTTTTTTAAATAAAAATATAGTAAAGGAATTTAAGGAATTTCATAGTATTTACAAATATTATTTGAAATTAATTTTGACATTTATTTTGATAAAAATATTACGTTAAATAAAAACACATATAAAAATAAAAATTAACTGAAATAATAAAATTTTGAAAAAAATGCTTTTTCTCAATAAAAATAGGCATTTTTGTATTTTTGACATATTTGTTTAAAATTGAACACTCTATTCAATTGTAATATATGTTAAATATAAGTTATATGTGTGCACATTATAATGAGAAACTAAATGAATAATGAATTAGTTATTTTCTGCGGTGTGTTAATATTTAATATTTAATTATTATATAAATATCATAAAATGGATTCGATTTAAATGACAATGCACTTACGGATGCATGACACTGCAGTATTTTAATATTATATAATATTATATATAAAATGGAAATAAAATGATTTTATCGTAAATATATCTGCTCTCATAATATATATAATATATAAATATATAAATTCATAGTTAACTTACCCATTGACAAAGTTTATTTCATTATTTTCATTATAAACTGTGAAAATATGTTCGTTATTTTATAAATGAATTTTTTGTAAAAAGTTTTTTATATTATTTTTTCATAATAAAGTTATAATAAACATTTTTTATAATAATAATTAAAATAACTTTTTATACAAATATTTTTTAAATTATGGATTTAATGAAAATAATTATTACATTTACTGTGGTAATTTAATTTAGATTTTAATAATGAAAATATTTAAATATTTTTTGAATGCCGAAAAAAATTAAAATACAAAATTTTAATAAAATTAATAATTTAATTTTAGATGTGCATAACGGAATCATATCAACAGTCATCATCGTATCAGAATCATCAGCGTCCGGCATATTCTAATGGATATACCAATACTGTCACGAGCGATACAAATGGTTATAGTGATGGTCAATCGGGTCAAACCTATAGTCAGGTCGGATATGCATTAATACCCGCTTCGGGTATATACGGAGCACCCAATAATGGGATTCCCATCGGTGGTTACTTAAGTAGTGTCGGACGTCAGTTCAGCACTCCCTATGGTGGTGCAGGAAATGGTGCGTATAGTGCTGGATATGGCAATAATCAGGGCGCTTATAACTCTGGATATGGCAGCTATGGAATTCCCGGAGCTCCGTTTGGAGCACCCAATAATGGCTATGGTGCTTATAGCGGTGGATATGGCTCTAGTTATGGGGGTCCATACGGAGCACCTCCTTCTGGAGGCGGATATTATCCCGGTCCTTTGGGAAGTTTCGTTGGAGCATCACCCGCAGCATCACCGTACGGTAATTCGTACGGAAATGGAAATGTAAATCCCGTTAATATGATGCCGTCATATCGCATAGGATTGGCGGGAATGTCGGGAGCGTTCCGAGGAATTCCTGCATATGGATTCGGCTATGGAATTGTGGGTTCACCCCAAACATCCCACGGTGGTTATGGTACAAACCCTATCAGTAATAATGGTGCATACAGTGCTAATGGCAATGGTGGCTATTCAAGTGGCGTCTATGGTAATAGTGGCTATGGTAGTAATAGTTATACGCGAACCAATAGCGGTTTATCATCAGCGAATAGTATTTCAGGCACAGAACGGGATAATTATCAGGGATCCGCAACTAGTTACACATCAGCATCAACTAAAAAATCATAATTTTATTTAAAATCTCTTTTTTTATTTAACACCATTATTAGTCACATCCAATTTTTTATACGAAATGTTTATATTTTATTCTGACGCTTAATTATAATTATATAATATATTATAACGTTATTATGTTACATTTTATTATACTTTATATTTCTATTGTATAATCATGTTTAATATTTACTATTATGTGACATGAAATAAAAAGGTTTTAATTAATGTGCACATTATTTGTTAATAAATAATAAATATAATTTTAAATTCAGACATAAAATATTAAATTTAATCATAAAAATTATTTTTATTAAAATAATAAATAAAATTAAAACATCATATTCATATGTCTGTCGGTTCGACCGTAATCACTGTCGGAATATCTCTATTTTTATCAAAATATTAATTAAAATATTAATTAAAATATTAATTAAAATATTAATTAAAATATTAATTAAAATATTAATTACGAAAATACCGTTTTTATATTACTAAAAATGCCGATAATATTTGTACATTCACTCGGAACACATAAACTTAACATTTGAAAATATCGTGAATTTAATAAATAAACTTTTTATAAATAAATTTAAAAAATAATAAAAATTTAATTCAAATATAATATTTTGTTAATTAAATTCAATAATAATTGTATCTAATATCATGATAGCTTTATATTGTAGGGCATGAGACATTAATGTTTAGACCTAAATTATTTCCGTATCTATTTTCATATTATATACAATATTTTTGTTGGGTTAGGTTGGGTCTTATACCTGTGTCTGCAGTTTTATTGTATGACGCTAATATATGATTTACGCCGCCTGACAATATAAAGTTGTTTAAACTATTTGAAATACTTAGTGCGTTATGGTCCATAGAAATATATGAAATGTCGCGACATAATTTTGTTAAAAAGCACTTATATCTCGAGAATGCTTAGAGATCGACAATAGTAATTTTAGACATAAACTCACGTGACCATACCCTATAAATCCACATATCTCCAATGGTGAAATTCCTTATCCCATATATGAAACCACTGCCGTTGTAATATCGGTTTTAAATTAAATTAAAAATATTCGGACATAACCAAAGGCGTGCGGAATATCGTGTAAAGAATTGGATTACGAAAAAACACAAAAATATGCCCGAAAATGTTGATAAATGACAGTATCATAATAATAGAGTCAAAATTAAAGATAATAAATATTAACCTAAAAATTTTGGCATAAAAATAAAATGATTATTAATATCAAACATTTTTATCATTTCATTTTCAATTAAAAAATTGTAATTTTAAAATTACAATTTTATTACAATGAAATGAGAAATTTATTAATCGTTTTATATTATATAATCTCACGTTTTATTTAAAAATATTATCATCATATACATATTTTATCATTATTTAATAATGGTATATTAATATATTACAATATTTTAAGAGATTTATTGCATTTAAATACGAAATTACTATAACATGTATATGCACATACACATATAGCATTACACTAATAAAATGCAATAAATCTTTAAAGATATGTCCGATAACAGTAAATGATGATACTAAAATAATGATTACATAATTAGGAGTACGTTTAAGAGCAATATTGTGATGAACAAATGCATGCGTTATATATAAACGTACATTTCTCTATTAAAATGCAATTTTACTCTCAGCGTTTGCAAAATGCTATAAATGATATTATGGAAAATAAAAATTGGAATTTAATATATAATTTTAATAATATATTTTAATATATAAAATTAAAATTCTAAATATGGAAGTCTTAAGCCTAAATATTTAATGATTGATTTTAAATAAAATAAAATAAAATTTTAATTAATTAAATGCATGGTAATTATACATAAAAATATGTATCATCATAAAAATTATATATTTTTTAATTTTAAATCATTTTCTAAATAATATAACATGATTATAATTCGCTTAACATTTACACTGTATTTAGTATTAATTGCCATTAATGTTTTTAAATATATATAATAAATTGTGTAATATGATAGTTTTAAGCCATGTATTAATGGCACATTTAAATGCAATAATGGCATTTAATACGAAATGTATTGTAAAACCATTGAAAAGTACATTAATAATTAAATTATTTTCATATGAATTTATGTTAAGTAAAAAGGTCAGAGGTCAAATTCTATTAGAATTTTAAAAAATTCAAAATCAATCACTAAATTAAGCATTATATTTTAATGAATTAATCTTTAAATATTAAATATTTCAATTCATAGATATATAATTTATAATTAATATATATCGAAATGAATTTACAATCAATAAATGGATTAATATTTAATAATAATATAATTTATATTAAATGTAAAATAAAATAAAATCACTGAATTCATAATGAATGAGAGAAAAATACAATTTTAGAATTTTGGGAAAAATTAAAATAATAAATTTAAATTTAAATAAAAATACGAAAAAAATTAGTTAACGATCATTGGCAGCATCATCCTTTATACGATCATCGGCAATTTCAGCATAGACATTCTGATCATTGTTATCAGTATCATTGTCTATGGCATCATCTTCGTCGTGATCGGTTTTGTTTGTGACGTCACTGGCGTCGGGTATCCACATACCGGAGTCCACGCATTGTTTCATATAATATGCGGCATCATCATTGGGCATCTCTGCTATCGTTTTCTTTAATAATTCGATGTCACGTGTTTCAAAGCATCTTTTCAAAGGATCGGGTAAATTTTCGAACACTTCAACAGGATCCAAACCCCCGGGACCTAACCTCTTCTTCCGCTCATCCTCTTCTATCTCTTTCATGGCCAATTCTATCTTTTCTTTGGCTCTTTCAGTGATCCTCTCTCTGAACGCGATTAATTCATCATTAAACGCATCCTGATACTGTTTATCGGTCCTTTGAATACGGCTGTAAAAAGGGCCGACACAATTTCGTGGATCACAATCCATTTGACGTGATAATTCCATTATATACTGCATGGAAATCACCTGTTTTGAGACATGCTCCATTAATGAGGTTTTCTCTTCAATCGCAAGATTCAGACACCATAAGGCCAAATAATTGGCAGTCTCTTCACACACTAAATCGGGGTTTTCCATTAAATACGCTTTACAAATGTCGTACTTTTGTAACATTCCGTAATGTTTAACTTTTTCTTCATTTTCGGAGATAAATTTCTTATAAATCTTTTCCCTTTCCTCATCACTCAGTAGTGATGTGTCCACTCTTTTAATGGGTTTAGAAATGAGTGTTTTGGACCATGATTCTTTGCTGATGGTGTCGACATTCCATGGCGTTAGTATTTCCTTTCGCCTCAGATTTTCCTCTTTTTCTTTCAGTTCCTTTTTTTCGATTTCCAATTTCTTAAGATTTTCTTCGATTTCGATTTTATCGATATTTTCTTCGGACGCTCTTTTCTTTAATTCCATGGCTTTTCTTTCTGCGGCCGCTTTCTTTTCGGCGATTTCCTGCTTTTGTCTTTCGGCCTCTGCCATACGCTCGATTCTCGACTGATGACGCCATCGGAATAAAGACGGTGTGTCTATGTTCGGATGAGTGTCATCCTCATCATCGGATATCTATAGTTAACATTAGTTAATATCATATCATATAAATCCATAATGAAAGTATTCACGACATATTCACATTAACATCATATATAAATGTAAAAATAGAAAATATTATGCCGTAACTATAGTATTTAAACGTCTCAATCAATCACGGAATATCACATACCGTATGAACCAAATAAATTTGAACATAAACATGATTACATTTTACAGTGAATTTCGTATTAATTGCCATTAATGTATTTAAATGTGTATCATAAATTGTCCTATGATAATCTTAAGCATGTGTATTAATACACAATCATAATACACATTTAAATACAATAATGGCAATTAATACGAAATGCATGGTAACACCACATTTAAAGGTCTTATGGCTCGAGATAAGAGGGATCGTATACATGGGGTATAAAATCACCATGTGCTTATCCCGGCCTAAAAAGTGGGGTAAAACGGTAATGTAAAAAAGTAACACTTTTACCCCATGCTATAAGATTGGGTCTCAAAAGGGGAGTAAAAGAGCATCATGTTTATGTACTCATATATGTATAATCACACGACAATATTCAGTTCAAATTTATACGGCACATACAGTAATATATCATCATTATCAATATGACGCTTTTTTGATTATAATCATCATAATGATGTTAAAATGCATGTAAAATGTTAATATATATTTTACAATAAATTTAAAAATAAAAAATAAAAACATGCGTATGATTTACATAATTTCATTCACAATATTTTATTGCATCATATTTAAGTTAAATAATTTAAGAGAAAAATTTAAAAAATAAATGATTATATATTTACCTCAATATTCTTCCATTTACTATAATCGACCATTGTTTTTGATAATGATATTTATGAAAATTTAAATGATAATATATTTTGTAAATAAACGATTTAAGTGTTTTTTTTAAAAAATTTTAACTTTTAATATATATATTATGATGAAATTAATTTAATTTTTAAATTCATAACAATTAAATGACAAAATTCGTGCATTTAATAATTATTAAATGATTTTTATTTTATTATTAAATAAAAGAGAATTTAATGATTTCATAACATAATAATCATATTTTATCATCGAAAATGAGAATATCATACGCCAAAAGAATGCATCGAAATTCTCGAAAAATCGTGAATTTGGGACTAAAAAGGGGCGGACCCGTCACATGACCATTATATCTATCAATGTATACATTCATATTGATTTAACTCAATATAAACGAACATGTGACGGGTGTTTGTGAGTCTCACAGAGAGACCCTCACAGTGAAATTAACATTAATATGTGCACTTTTTTGTTCTTTATTATCATACTTTTTAATGAGAATATTCTATAAATATTCTTTAATATTTAGATATAATCATATATTTATATATTTATAGCATTTTTTGTAAAATAATTTGTATCTTTTTATACATTTAATTTTTTTCATTATACATTTATACGCAATTTTCATGATAATAAACATGACATGAGACAAAATTTAATGCAAAATATTCTAAAATCATGCAATTGACATATGATATTGAAAATGTAAATAAATATACGTCATATATTAAAAATGAAAAGAGAATTAATTTAAATTTTTTAAAAATCAAAATTCATAATTTAAAATTTAATTTTTATTAATTAAATGTGTTAATTATTTGTAAAAAATTTTGTTTACATTTTTTATGGTAAATAATTACCATAAAAAGTAAAAGTATTCACACATTATTTATGAATGAACATTAATGTCTAAACATAATGCAATCATCATAATGACAATACAATTGAATCATTATCTGTTTATGTTTTAACATTAATTATGCGTTTATTATAATGAAATATTAATTAAATAATAAAAAAATTGACTAAAATTTTAGAATTTAATTAAAATATTATCATTAATAATTGTTTAGTATATGATGCCACCGGCGGACGTATCGCGTCTTTTGGCACAGGCAAAGGTGAAATTAAAAGTGAAATAAAAATGAAATTAATATTTTGTATGATGATAGTATCGGTATCAGGATCGGGCCAAAGGAGACATAAGCAATGCATTGTCCCATTATCGCAATTTATCACCATCAATAGAAAAGTTCATATTTCCCGACGGTCTTCAAAAGGATTTAATATGTTTAAATGGCACCATACCCGTTAATTACAGAGGATCCGTTTATAACATTCCCGTATGTTTATGGATCACCGATACGCATCCATACGCTGCGCCGATGTGTTACGTTCGGCCGACACCCGATATGACCATAAAAGTGTCTAAACACGTCGACGCCTCCGGTCGCATATTTTTGCCATATTTATCCGATTGGAAAGTGAACACCTCCGATCTTTTGGGGGTGATTCAGGTCATGATTATAATCTTCGGTGAAACGCCACCGGTGTATTCAAAGCCAAAACCATCGCAAAATGCGACACCTATGCCCGGAACAGATCCTAATGTTACATATCCAAACACAGGTATTAAATAATATAAAAGAACTGTCATTTGATTATCATATGTTAAATATTATTTCACGCTTTTTGTTTACATGTTTATGCACATATATATTATAATATATTATTATTTATAAATTATATATAATAATATATATGATGATTTTTTATATGAATCATATAATATGATCCTTTTTTATACGATATAATAATATCTCTTTTTTCATATGAAAAAACAAAGGCATATCACTCGTGTCTCAAAATCCAAACTGTAAGCGAATTAACTGTGTATTGTTGCGGTGTATTGTTGTGAATTTTACTTTTTATTTATTCAGTTTCATTATTTATTATGTACAGTAAAACCTCTTTAAGATCGGGACTTATAATTCTGATTAAAGCAGATTTCGTTTGTATTTATGAGAGACTCATGTATAGAGATTTTACTGTATTTTTGCGGTATTATTTCATTTATATGACTCATTTATCTCACTTATGTCACGAGAAAAACAATTGGATACACTTATATTTTGAGAAATATTTATTATAATTTTAATTTATGGCATTTAATATATTACTTTATTTGAAATGAGATAAACGGGTATTTTTATATGAAAATTATTTAAATATTTTAAAATGAATATATTTGAATTTAGCATTTCAGCCGATGCCACGAATTGGTAATCCTCCGACGTCCGGAGCCGGACCGACGGCCTCATCAATGACGCCATATCCACAATATCAGCCTCAATATTCACAGTATCCCTATAATCAGAATAACACGACGGCACCATACCCTTCGCAGCCACAGACGAATCCCTTTTTACCGCCACAAACGGGTGCATCACCCTATGGACCGCCGTATTCTACACCGTATCAACCGCCGGTTTCAGCGGCACAATCAGCATCTCAAACGGCGTCTCAATTAAGTCCGGGATCGGGTACGGGCACCATTACCGAAGAGCACATTCGCGTGTCTCTTCTGAGTGCTGTGGAGGATAAACTCAAACAAAAAATAAGGGAAAAGATATCACAATCTCAGGCGGAAATCGACGTACTAAAAAGAACTAGTATGTACTAGCATATACTAACATATACTATGCATGAATATTATGCATTTATTTAACTTTTTCCTTATCCTAAGTGCATGTCAATATCTAAATTTACATAATATAATTGAATATGAATCAATTATTATTTATTGTTATTATTGATTACAATTATTATGTGCACTATCGGCACACTAATAATGCACTAAATTAAGCACTGTTTAGGGTCATGAATTATGTTATTCATTCATAACACTTAATTCACGGATGACATTTTACATGTTTATGTGTGTAATCATTTGAATTTTATCATTAAATAGGTGATGATTTAACTAAAGGAAAACAGAAATTAGAGGACATTATGCTGCGAATGGAAAATGAAATGATAAAAGTGAATGAATGTAAAACACAATTAAACAATAAAAACGTTCAAATTTCGGAGATAATAAATAAATGCTCTGAAAATAGCGATACGGACATAGATGATGCCTTCGGTCCGACACAACCATTGTATAAACAGATTCTTAACGCATATGCTGAGGAAAACGCCATCGTCGATGTTATCTATTATTTGTCCGAAGCCCTCAGAAAGGGCGTCATCGATTTAGAAATTTTCCTCAAAGTATGTGTCGCACTATTATTTCAAATACCATTTTACCTCTTTTTTAATTATGCTCATTTATCACGAGGAATTCTATTAAATATATTACAATGTTTACACTTTAATATATGAATATATGAACTAAATATATATTTAGTAAACATTTGCTATTAAACTATTTTAATACTCTTTTATCTCTCATCTTATATCAAATTATATCATTGGTATACCAATGGTGATTATATACCATATATTTTATAAATTTATTTTTAATCATTTTTCTTTAAAATTCGCATTTTTATTAAAAATATTTCTAATCACTTATGTTTAAGTAATATTTAAAACTATTTTCAAACATTACAAATTTAATTTTTTTTTATTTTGAGGCATAAATGCATTTAATTATTGATTTTTCTATCATTTCTATCGAATGACACATATATAACATCCCCTCTATTATAAGCAAATAGCACATTTTTAAAAATAGCACATAATTATAATTGCAAAATGCTATTATTAAGAATGCGCTCTCTGCTTATAATGGAGGGGATGTTATGTGTGTCATTCGATATATTCATAATGCAAAATATAAAATATCGGAATATATAGTTTATGAATATGCGGTAAATGGGTATTTGCCATTTGTACTCATCATATGCAAGTATTTCTCAGATTATGATAAAGTGCAAAATGACACTATTATCGTACATTTTTACTCTTTTTAAGACTCCCCTTTGGAATGCCTATTTTTTGCTTAAAATATTTGCCTCTATTGTAATACTTACATAAACCTAATACAATGTAATAGGCATTCCATATATTATACATGTATACTACATATAGTACTACATATAGAGCTATTAAAGTATTTAATATTTAAATTTATTTTTTCGTTCTTTAGCACGTACGGGAATTATCACGGCGGCAGTTTATGCTCCGCGCTTTGATGAGAGTATGTCGAGAAAAAGCGGGTCTCCCGAACTAAAACTAGCATTAAATAGCAACTTTATTATGTATTAATATAACTAAATATAATTATATTAAATACCAAAAATTAGTTATTAATTATTATATTATTATTTTATTATAACATATTTATACTTTCGATAAATATTCATTGATAAAAAATTGATTTTTTACTATATATTAATATAATAAAAATATAAATTAATTATAAATTATAATTATGATTATATATAATTCGTGTCATTTTATGTTAATTCTATTTTATTTCATATTTATAGTTTAAGTTAGCTTTTGCTATTACTATTACTTTTGTTTAAAATATGTTTATTAATTTTTAATCGGATTTTTATTGCATAATTATTAATAATAAATTTTTGTTATAAAAAAATAATTGTGTCATAATTATAATTATAATTTTACGTTTATTATTACCAAAGAATGGAAATTTCGTAATATCAATATTCATCGGCATAAATTCAAAAATAAAATTTTTAATTAAAAAATTTTTCGATGTTTTAAAGAAATAAATTGCATTTTAATTAATTTCTAAAATACACATGTACTATGTACATGTATATACATAGATGGGTCAAGTACCGGCAGTCATGGGAATATGACAAAATTGGAAGTTCCGAAATCAGGAAAAATACAAAATTCTCATTTCTCATAGTTTATAACTGAGTTCATGGGAAACATGGAAATTTCTGGAAACATAAGCATGTGATTGAATACTTTTCTGGGAATAGACCATCTCTAAATATTAATATATATTAATATATGTATAATGTTATGAAATGAAAAATATCATTCTTTAATCTTAATATTTATTTATATATAAACGGTTTATATAATATATAATATTATATATACATATATATTATAAATATAAAATATAATTACATATTAAATATAATAATATAATAATATATCGATTATTTCGTTTCCACGACAAAGTGTGTAAAGAAAATAAAACACAAATAAAGAATCGGTAAATAAAGAATAAAACACATTAAAGAACATATTAACTATTTAAGTAACTATAGTAATAACACTAAACTAACAATAAAAGTATAATAACTGTGTAATTATAGTGTTATTATAACTAAGGATTAACAAAAGATTAAAGCTGAGATTATCCTATAGCCTCATGATACCCGTCGGCGGTTCATTGGGAAAACGTGTGGCGAATTATGGCCCCGATGATGATGGTAATTGTAATGTTTTTAATAAATACGTATTTACGTCTCAGATTATACTGCACATTTCACTTAAGATTTTCGAAATTTTTATATATACAGTGAAACCTCTCTTAAGCGGACACCAATTTGCAACAGACTAAGTGTCCGCTTAAGAGAGGTGTCCGT